>CAUYRT010043667.1:0-72793 GCA_963574885.1 Lepilemur ruficaudatus | reverse complement strand
TAGATTTTTAAATGTAACAAGATAAGTCAACTTGAGTGGTAATATATTTTGGGAAATCAGCTCACTATAAATTGTGACTGTAAACATTATACTGTAAATGCTTTGTAGTTTTCCCCCAATAAAAAAGAAAAAAAAAAAATTCTTCAGTGTCCTCCCACCATTCACAGAAGGTGTTCAAGGTCCGCGGCATGGCTCACAGGCTTCCTGCTTGCTAGTTCCCACTATTTGCCTGACTTCCCACTACTTTCTTCACTTATCTGACATTCATCCATGGAAAACCATTGCTACTCTCTTTATGTACAATAAAATCTCCAGCCCCTGAGCATTTCCTCACACTGTCCTTTCCCCTAGAAGGCCAGTTGAGCTTAAAAAAGGATCTAGTTGCCTATGATCCAACATTATGATTTAGCACATGAGAAATGTTTTCAGGATGGTCAAATATTAAACAAAGAGAGCGTTTTAGACAGTATGTTCTTCTTTTAAAGGAAAAATGGTCATAAACATAAAAATGGGGTTATGCTGAAAGGAAAATGAATCCAGAAACAAAGACTTTGCAGAATCATTCAGTTTTTCCTAGCTTTTTATTTATGGGTTTACTATCACACCTTTTACTGTCATGGTACAGGCTCTCCAGAGTGGCTATCATTTTGATTTGAATAATGAACCTATATTAACATATCTTCATAGTTTTGCTTGCTAAAGGAGCTTGTTTTTCATGATATGGTGAATCAAATCTGCCATCTTATAAAATATTGTGTTGTTTTATGTTTTTTACATAGATAACGAGATGTGCTTTCCATAGGTGACTAAAATATACCAAGATATGAAATTCCAAAGTCAAATCATCATATACTAAATTTATTAAGAAAATGCTAATAAAATGGTCTCAAGGACTCTTGAATTCCTTTACCTACTTGGTGTGGTAGGCAAATCAGACTAGCACGTCTGACTTGCATTTGAAAACGTTGGAGCCCTGCAACAAAATAGAGGTCTGGCCTGATCACTTAGTTTTAAATCCTGTCCAAAAGAGCTTCCTGGTAAAGTATGGGGGTTAGAACAGTGTGAGCTTGTGTAACAAAGACTGCCAGGGAACAAGCAGCCAACCCAAGGAATGAAATGCATCACTCTAGGCATGCAAAAAAATGGCCCAGCTGTGGGATTCCCTGAAGAACCAGAGAAGCATGGACTAGAGAATCAGCTTTAGTCACTTGCCAAAACTATTGAGCCAAGTGAGAACCAGTCTTTCTCCTGCATTCACCCACTCTCTGACTCAGATGAAGGCAGAAACAGTAGTTAGTGTGTGGGAAGGAGGTGAGGTGACAGAAGAAAACTAGAAACTGACTACAACGCCTTCCTCTGAGGCAGGCAATCTCACCTGCTAGATCCTAGCACAGGAAGAGGGCAAAGGAGAAGTCTTACCTATAAATTAGGATGGGAATGCTGATACTTGGGACTGGATATATTCTAATTATAAAATTACGCTTTAAATATAGGAAAATCTACATTTTACTCACCTAGGATCTGCCAAGTTTTCTGTCTTAGGGCTACAGCAATTTACTCCCTATGGAGTAATGTTTAATGAGGCAGGAACCATAGGAGATAATTGGATCACACCCCATATCCTACACACTATGTGGTCAATATATGTTAGACATACAATCTGTTGCTCACATCCAGGTAAAATAACCATATTTACATATTTATAAATAAGATCAGACAAATTTGATTTTAGAAATATATATTTACTAACATATTCTGATAGAAAAATTAAAACAGTTTTGCGAAAATCAGAAAGACTAAATGATGTGATTTCAAACCTATGCTCTAAACAGACACAAATCTTAAGTGAGGAGTTTTAAATGTATGTCAGCATCATCTGATAGGAGAACATATGATGTGAAGGAGCCCTGCTAACTACAAAGAATAAGGAGGAAGAGCAAAATAAATCTGGATCCCAATGCCGAATGGACTGGGTGCGAGAGTGCAATGCTATCTATATCCTTTCATAGGATGAGCAAACGTTACTCTTGGATCTGGAGAGGCAAGTTACGTGTTATGCTTGGAAACCTCTGGTAAGCTTTCTTTTTCTTTGAAAAATATAGACAAGCACAGCCAAATGTTGTACTTATTTTGCAATGTTGATCTTAAACTTTTTGATGGGCTTATCTTGAGATAAGTGTGGGAGGAGGGATAACGGAGAAAATAAAAATTGGAAAAATCAACAATAAGAACCATTTTGGGAGGGGAAAGAAATAATAAAATACAAATTTAAAGAGAAAATACTGGGTTACAGTAGTGAAGGAAGTGCTGGATCTTGTTACCTGAATAACCATTTTTCATCAAATAGATGCCGCAATAAAGAGTGGTAGCATTAAAATAATTCTGTGATTTTGCTCTGAGTAACATACTCCACAATGGTAGAGTGAATAGATTTGAAGATTAAACTTTATTTTTTTCAGCTCAGAACGCTACAAAACAAATTTTACTGTTTGAAATTGCCTTATTTTTAATTAAATGGTGTTTCTGTGCCTTTCTTTTCACTGAGTTTTTCATTCAGACAGACATCAGTCTCTTTTGTATCATCTTAATGGTATCTGTCAAGATATACACTTTCAAACTATGGAAAGACCGTGACCTTTGTAGTCAAATAAAGACATGTGGCACTTGGATGAGTGATTTATCATTTCTAAGTTTCATATGCCTCATCTGTAATATGAGGATAATAATGCATTTGCCCAGCATTGACAATATTAAATGAAATTATATTTGTGAGCATATTTACACAGCTCCAAACACAGAGTAGGTACTCAGGAAGTGCTAGTTCCCCTTTCTCTGTTTAATCAAAAATCTAAAGGAGGTCATCCTCTGTTTCAAAAAAGAATATGCCCTTTATTTATACAAGGGTACTGATTCATGGCGTACTTCCTAGACAAGGTTGCCCTAGCCCAACAGAAACAATTGGCTGTTTCTCAAAAGCCAGCTGAAATAGATGACTTTCACATAAGCAATGAAAAGACCTCAATGTTGAAGAGCATGGACTTCAGTTATTAATTAGTTTTAATTAAACACTAGCTTGAAAACTATGAAGGTGATCTAGAAGCTAGAGAAGAAGAAGAGTGTGATAAGAAGACACAAAGAGGTGGAAAAGAAGAAAAAAGAATAAGAACATTAAGATCAACACTAAGAGCTGACATTAACTGTTTACTCATTAACAGGTTCTGTGTGTGACATTACAGGGGCTGCTGTCTTTAGCGTTATTTCACAAAGAGGGAAATTGAATGGAGCTTGGATTTGAACACAGCCAACCTTACTTCTGCATAATCACCTACATGACCAGCTACATAAACATTAAACCAGGAAGAGGCTAAGCGGGAACAACCTGGATCAGATCAGATCAGAGTTTTGGGCTACTTTAGTTCAGAAATGGGAGCAAAGAGAATGGGAGAACTTCCAGGCAAAATACTACTAATATTTATGAAATTCGCCCTGGTCTTTGGATTTCTTCAATTCAATTTCCACAGTAGGTTAGATTTTGTGCTCCCTCTGAGAATCTTTCTGAGAATCATTTTTTTTCCTTCTATCCCGGAAATGTGATATTTATGAAATGGCCCTAGAAAGTGAAAGTTCCTCAATACGATTGATTTTCTACCTCAAATCCAGATCCACAAGGTAAGTTCATATAAACCAATGAGTTATTCAATAGCTTTTAGGAATATAGTGTGGAGCCAGTTGGAGCTGGTTTCCAATTCTGTCTCAATGCTTACTTGTTCTATAACCTTGGGCAAATTGCTTTATCTCTGTATACCTCACTTTGTTCATCTATACATTTTGAATTAAAAAAGAAAGTCTGCTGGTAAAGTTGGTTTGAGGGTTAACACAGGAACTATACCTAGAACGTTACCTGGTATAGAGCCTACATGACTTAGCCGGGTTTATGCCCCACACTAAATCTCCTGATCTTTAAGAAACAGAATGCCTGCAGTCAAAGTTTCACTTAGTGACCAAACCTGCTAAAACCAGTAGGATCTGAGATGGCAGCTCACTTGACCTCTAAAGAACCTCTAACCTCATTATAATCTAATTTACATGCTAAAAGAAACTCCCATTGGTGCCATTAAAGGTGACAATCACCATGGCAACAAATGGAAAGGACCATGGGACAAAAAGAAAGCGAGGTTCTGGTTCTGAGAAGTTCTCCATCCACTCCAGAAAAGATATGAATATTCCTTCCTCTGCTTTTAATACTCAACTCCTTTATTAAAATAAAATAGTATGTTTTAACCCTCTCACCTTTTATATATTATTGGGGAAATGTTATAGTCTGAATGAACATAATAGCTAATTGATATTTGTTTCACAAAGTGTCCACTATGCACGGCACTTATAAAAATATTACCATTACAGAAAAGCACTAAATTCATTTAGAAAATGTTCCCATGCTTTCACAGATTTAGAGAATATGGACATATCATGTGAGTCCAAGTTTAGGTAACAAGGATTTTTTAAAAAGAATAAGAGAACAATTTATTATCCTAAACATGATCCCAGGACACAGATGAAAGGGGAATGCAAATTTTTCTAGGCTACATTTATGAAATTACTCTCATGAGCTGCTTATAAAATACTGCCATAATTGCAGCAAAATTCTTACAGAAGTATGAAAACTGGTTTTCATAACATCAATATAAGCATATGATAGGATCTATACTAAGAAGTTGTCTTAGTGATTTAGTAGTATCAATATTCATATTCTTCAGGAGGAAAAACAGCAAAAAACAGTACTTACAATTATCCAAGATTAATATTAAAAGCCTGCATTTGCATATGGATACAAGTGTATATAAACTCTGATCATTCCAGTAAATCACTCAGGGCAGATGCACTGAGATATTGTGATGGAAAGCCTAGGGTTTCAGTCAGAAGATTTAAAATCCTTCTCTGTCACTTTATAGTCATTTAGGAAAATCATGTGAACTCACTCTGCCTCGGTTTTCTCATCTGTACAATATGGTTGAGAAGATCAAAAGGAACAGTGCATACAAAGGACCCTGGCATAGCCTATCACAGAGCGGGTGCTCAGAAATTGCTGATTCTCCTCCCTTTTGAAAGTACGACAAAATAGGGCTTATTTCTCACCAAGGACCAGGTGTTCTTTCTTAACCTCAGTAGTTCCAATACAATTAAAATATTTTCAGCATCAATAGGGATTAAAAAGTAAAATTAGTATCAGAGGATAAACCTTGAAACACTGGAAACAGCAGGTCTGAAAATAAAATGAAGTAGACATGGGTTAGGTTCTGATTATCAGTTTTAAAACCATGTTTATTGAGTACATCAAGTTGTGTGATAGTATATGCTGTTATATCGTATTTAGGCAGTGTTCATTCTGTGTGTGTGTTTTGTTGTTTATGTTTTTGTTTTTCCTTCAGAGATACAGGAATACAGAAGCAGTTTGCAAACACTCATGACTTGCTTTGGCTAAGAATCAGTCTGTAATCTTAATTAAAGTTTGCCAAGAATGAGTAAAGCTATCTCTGATTTAGCAAGATTACAATTCCTTTCCCCCCATCCCTGGCCTCACTTACCTTCTCCCTTTTTGACCCACTTCCTTCCCCCAGGGATCATGACAGCTGTACCAGCGTGGGAAAATGATGCCATTTGGAGTTTTTTACTGGGGCCCAGCCACTTGTCCAGAGCTCCTCTCCTTTACTCTGGTTCATTTGCAGGAGGTGGGACCATTTCATATTTAAGATTCTGCTGGGCCTCTCAATGATGCTGTCCCTAGGCTGGATTGTAGATGAAGTAAAAGGAAACTTGGTATCTTATTCCCCCCATCCATTGGATTAAGAGCACTGAAGAGGTTATATTCACTCATAGATGTTATTTTTAATGTTATATCTCTCCTTAGTTGGTCAGCATGATATAGTGAAATTAGCCCTAGTTTCAGAATCATAAGACACATTTTCTGGCCTCCAGTCTGCCATTAAGTAATTATGACTTCATAAAAAGTCGCTTAAGCCTCTGATTTTAGTTTCTTCATAAATAAAATGTAAAGGTAAGATAGAATGTTCTCTGAGGGACCATTCCAGCTCTAAATTTTTATGGCTCTGTCTCACATTGTTCCAAGCTACTTCTCTTACCCTCAATGTGTAATTTATTTGTCAATTAAACACAGTTGTGTCAAATGAATAATTACTTCCTCTCAACTCTGCCTTTTCTCTGGCTGAAAAAACTCTAACAAGTAGCAATTCAGGCACTCTTTGAAAAACATTGAGCAAAATGATCTTTAAAGTCTTTTGTAAGTCTAAGACTCTAAGAATTTAATGTTGCAAAACTCAAAAATGATGCTCTGGAATATGGAGGAAAGGAAACATCTTTGTCATATTCCATGCAGGCACACTCCTGATTTGTTTGTTAATGGGGAAATGCTCAAATCAACACATGAACATTCCTACTTGTGTAAAAGTGGATGGTCAATTGCAGTTCTAGAGCATTTTATATACACTTCTAATCTTTCTCAGCTTTCCTCTCTCTGTATTTCAAGAAAGAAGAGGCTTAGAAAATTTCACAAAATGTATGTCGTGAATGTAAGTACATGCTTAATAGGTTAAACTTTTTGTCTCTTTTCCTGAGGGAAGATTATGAGTAAAAATGATAAGTGTTTATTGCAGAGTAAATACTACTGATCTTAATGCAATGAAACTCTTCTATCAAGGTCTCTTTCAATTCTTATATGCTTTGAATCACCCCCTCATAGTGATGAGGGGGTCTGAGTAGCAAAGCTAAACACTGCACAGGATTTCTCATCAGTAGGGAAATAAAGTACTTTTACATATATATTTACAGAGTAGTTAAATGTTTTTCAGAAGAATTAGTGCTGAAACAGTTATTGTACTCTTTACCTGGGTAATAAACCAGGTATAACCTTGGGCACAAAGATCAAGTAAATATATTGAGCACAGATGGCAGGATTCGTCCTTCTTCCAGCCCCTCTTCGATCTTCTACAAAAGATGAAAAGGAATATATTTTGCTTCTGAGATTTCTTTTAAATCTTTGGTGTCCCTTCTGTTGTGTGCTGTTGTCCCTTCTATTGTGCTGTGATATTAGATCCCTTTTCTGTTATTCTCCAGTTGCTGATATGCATGTGTATTTCTAATACCAATATTGACAAGGGTAGCAATAGTATTAACAGTTGTAACAACTACCAAATATTAAGCACTTTTGTAGTTTCAGGTTCCAAAGGAAATGCTTTACATGGCTTATAATCCTCCAACCGCCCATGGAAACATTGTTAACATACACATTTTACAGATAAGGAAACTGCAGCTTTGTGTCCAAAGTCACAATGTGAGAAATAGAGGAGATGGGAGTTAAATCAAGAATTCTAACTGCTGAGCTCCAGACCTAAAATTTTCATGGCCTGCTAGATATCTCCAGCTAAGTGTTCTATGTGGACTGCAAATTCAACATATTAAAACCCAAATATATTACATACCCAAGAAAACATACATTTCTCTTTCTCAGCTAAATGCTTCGTTATGTCCCAAGTTTCCTTGAAAAGAATATTTTATGTCAACCTCAACATTTCCTTATTTATCAGCTTATTTTCATATTCAATTTGTCACTCCTATTAACTTACGGTTTAAATACCATTTATTTGTTTCTTTGATATCATACTTATAAATGCTTTAGATTTGGTTTCTTTACTGTTTGCTCAAATCATGGCAAAATCTTATAAATTATTGTTATGGGTTGAATTGTATCCTCCCCAAGCTCGTAGGTTGAAATCCTAATCTCAGTACCTCAGAATGTGACCTTATTTAGAGAGAGGGTCTTTATAGAGGTAATTGAGTTAAAATAAGTCATTGGGGAGAGCCTAATCCAATATTACTAGTGTTCTTATAAAAGGGGGAAATATACACAGGGGCAGTGCCATGTCAACATAAATGCAAAGATTGGGGTGATGTGTCTACAAGCCAAGGAATTACCAAGATCACCAGAAAACCACTGGAGGATAGGAGAAAGGCATGGAATAGATTCTTCCTCACAACCCTCAGAAGGAACCAACCCTGCTGACACCTTGGTCTTAGACTTCTAACTTTCAGAAATTTGAGACAATAAATTGCTGTGGTTTGAGCCATGGTGTTTATGGTACTTTATCAGGTTAGCCTTAGCAAACTAATGCACTGGTTTTCTGATGTTCTCTTTGCCATCAGATGTGTTTAAGTCATAATCGGAATCACTGCAAGCTGCTCTTCACCGCCCAAAGATGCTGTGCCTTCTCAACCCCTGTTTTTCCCAGAGCTTGTACTTCCCCAAATCCATTTTCTCTTCATCTGGTAAACTCATGCTCATCTTCAGAATGCTAGTTTAAGTAATGTTTCCTTTTTTAACATTTGTCAAGTCCCACCCTGATTCACTTATGGCAGAGGTTTCAGTTGTCCTAATTTCTCTAAGTTAACTTCGGGGTGTATATCCATTTGGGTATGGACACAAAAAAGAAGTTAACTAGAAGCAGTTAAGCCATAGGTAATTGCCATTTTTTGCTGGTCAGATTCAGTTCAATATCAGTAATTTTATATGATTAAAAGTAGAATTTTAAACAAAGTAAATTTAGTTCATGTAACTCTTTAATCGTGTGATGAAAAAAACAAAAAAACTAAAGAAACGTTGGTGAAGAACCCCAGATATTAGCAACATTAAGGAACTGCTATCTCCCTAGCACTAGAGGGGCAGGGAGAAGAGGTGTGTTATTCCTCCAAGGGCTGGCTCACCTGGTGAGAGGTGGAACCACTGCAGGTCTGTAGGGCGAGAGCTGTAGCCGCAGAGGGAGCTCTGGAGCTTCCAGAGAATCTATCTAAAATAGACAGGTAGAGAAATACTCCAACTTATCCTCTCATTCCATGCTCTAGTCTTCTGCCAGTGCCCTCCCCATTGGCCAAACCTAACTGGAAGCCAGAGGACCAGGGAGCCTGGGAAATATATTTTACAATACAGAGTAGAGTGGATAATTGTGGAAAGTAGATTTGAGAGAGAACAGGTGAATGAAAGGCAGAGTATTAACGGTTCTCTTATGTTTGACCTCAATTTGTCGGGCATCTATCTGGTCTTAGGTTTGATGCATTTAGAGAAATGTTGCTCTACAGAGTTGAACCCTCTGCTCTCTGTACTTTCTGTACATCCTGAGCTTAATTAACATAGACAAATACTCAAATAGAACTTGCCAGAGTTCTCACATCCAGTTTCTGGATGAATTACCACAGCTACAGCTTTGTCACCTTTAACATCAAAGAACAAAGTAAAAGCCTCTAATAATGAGATCATGCTGAGCCACCAGTCCACTGGCCTCAAAGGAAAGCTCAGCAGATTTCTGCCTCCCAGGGAGAGAGAACAGAGGCAGGACCTGAGACAGTACACCTAACTATGGGTATCTGAGTGGACGTACACTGTCCATGCAGAACAAGGGCTGCAGAAATCATGGCATGACAATCCAGCACACACCGGAGGTGAGCAGCAAAGAGCGTGCCTTCAGTGACTCGGGGATTGGGCAGAGAGAAAAGATAGGTCAGCTCACCTGATTTTGCAGGACATAAAACATCCCTCATACTTGAGCTTTGCAAGGTGTATGACTGGGTTTTAACTTTTGGAGATGAATGCCACTGTGGAATTAGGGATGGGTACCATCAGGGAAAGGATCATTTAACTAAGGATGTTAGATTGAGACACCCAATGGTAAAGGATAACTGTACTCACACTATGAAATGAACTACACAAAGCTCGCTAAAGTTAGCCAAAGTGGAATTGCCTATATATAAACCGAAAAAAACTGGCCCATCTTGTTCTTGCCTCTAGGTCCCTTTCAGCACCATGCTGTGTTAAAGTAAAACACCAAACTCTAAACAGTAATGAGAGTCTTTTTTGAAAGTCTTATTAGGGATACTAAAGGTCAAAACTTTTAAAACTTTCTTAAAATCTTTTGGACAAGTCTTTTTCCTAATAAAGTTCTGCTTGTCCCTGCTGTTGCTTATTCATTCCTTCTTTCATTTCTTCCTTTCTTCACCTTCTCTCTGAAGCTTCTCTGGGTAGCCACGCCCTATCTCCCGTAAATTGAACTCTTCTCTCATTTGCAATCTCAGCTATCACTGCTCCAAAAAGGCAAAAAGTACAGTCGCTGGGATTCATTTCTTTGAAAACTGAAAAGGAGAAATTCTCTCTCTCTTTCTTTCTTTCTTTCTTTTTTTGAAAAAGAAGGAATTCTAAATATACTTTTATTTTTATGTTTCATATAAAAGGGACTATTCTACATATTATGTAGAATATTCTGGCATTCATTTTGAGGTTCTCCTCATTAGAGAAAAATTAGTTTTTGGCCACATGAAGCTAAAGAAAATATCTCTGTAAATTTCTGCTTTGAAACCACTTCTCGATTTGGCATCGTACATCTTATTTAGTGTTACCAATCTGGTCAATAAATAAAAGAAAACATAGCTGTTCTTAGGTCTCCAGAAACCTTTCCA
This sequence comes from Lepilemur ruficaudatus, assembly GCA_963574885.1. Classification (NCBI taxonomy): domain Eukaryota; kingdom Metazoa; phylum Chordata; class Mammalia; order Primates; family Lepilemuridae; genus Lepilemur; species Lepilemur ruficaudatus. The sequence goes on along the minus strand of CAUYRT010043667.1, from coordinate 62,275 downwards.
GAAAGTCTGAATGGAACCACTGGGACTAAGAAAAGTCCATGAGAAGGTAAAAAGCAAATAATTCACCAGCTGCCTCTTCTGGTCTCCTATCTCTCATTGGTCAAAGTTCCCACCCTAAGATCTCAACTCTTCCACAGTCTTTGGTCCTATTACCCTACCTGGCATCTCCAGGTAGTCAATAGAGAAACAAGAGTCTCTGTAGGTTTGGATTTGGAATATGAGGTTTCTGTGCCTCTCGGTGGCACAGAAGCCTAACTCTCATTCCCATGGAGACTGAGATAGTCAGTGGCATTGGGAGATAAGGGGAGAGAAGATGATGGAAGTGTCTGGGCAGGAATGGTGGGATCCATCAAGATGCCACCCAATTCAGGAAACAGAACATGCAGGTGGAGTTGGTGCCCAGGTGGGGCAAAGTTTTTCTAAAAGGTGCATAAACTGGGATTTTTACAAAGTATATATAGAATCACCCATAATTTTCTTGATAGAAGATGCATATAATATATATAAATTTATCTACCAATCAATTGTATCAGCTATATATAGAAGCTCATGAGTAATTCTTTGGTACCAATCAATTGTATGAGCTATATATAGAAGCCCAGAGTAATTCTTTGTTTTGACCACTTAAATTTAAAAATATAAAATGTAAATTATACTTATTCTATCTATGTAACCTTTTGGGCAGCAAAAACAAAAATATATTTAATTTGATTATCTAGATAATTAACTCATACCACTTATACTACTTTGTACTGTTTAACATCATAAAAAATAAGATGAATAAAATCTACCTTTTGTCAAGAAACTCCATCACCATGTTGCATATGCTTGATAAGCATAGATTAAAAACAGCATCAAATATTAAAAGATGAGTATGTTTAATCCATGAGATGAAATTATCTACAAACCACAGAGCTCATTGTTTTGCTAATGGTGATTTTTTTTGTCCTAACTGAATGTCATCCACACATGGGGGGTTCACTCCAGGATCTCAATTCTCTTACAATCTCTGGTCGTATTAATGTACCTGGTGCATCCACATAGCCAGTGGAGAAACAAGAGCCTCTGCAGGTCACATTGATTTGTATTTGGAACATTAACTTTCTGTGCCTCTTTTGTAAACAGCTCCCACTAATAATTATAGATTGGTCTTTGTATGACAACAAAGAACAGTATCCCTGAGGACCACTGACAAAAAGCTATGCTCAAATAGCTGTGAATCCACCGTGCTCATTGTGCTCAGAGAAGATGCTCTGCAGAGATAATAAGGGTTGAGATGAATGAAGGGAAACAGGGTTCTTTTTTTAAGTGTTGAGGTCACAAACTCAGCCATCAAGTTAATTGTGTGATAAAAGAAAAAACAAAATTCAAGTACTTGGGTGGGGGGATAGCAGTAATGACAGAGTGTGTGAAAAATTATGAACAGCTTTTATAATTTAGGGTTAAAGTTCAGAAAGTAGAAGACCACCTATTTATGTATATTTGGGCTTTTAAAGAAATACCTAAAATGCAGGGTTTTTTCCTAAAAATAAAAAATACACACACATAGTTTAACACCCTGTATATTAATATCTCTATATATGGATGTGTATATATAACATGTATGTGTGTATGTTTACATGTAAAATGAGAGAGTATATAGTGTAAAGAGAATAATGGGCTATTGAGTTAAAATTTAGATTCCTCCTTTTTCAAGCTTGCGATATTGTCATTTTGGACAAGTGATTTATCCTCTCATATGTATTAGGCTGAATCGTAGGAAATTTCCATTTCTGTGTGTCAAAAATAGTTGGACAGTAGCAATAGTCTATTGTGCAACCTGATAAGATGGGCGGAAATAATAGTAAATAAGTTTCACAGGCTGTGTGAAGAGTTAAACAGTATACACAAATCATTTAGGATGGTTCCTGGCATATAACAGGAGCACGTTTTTTATTAAATACACAGTTTACAATTTTACCACAATCTGAATTTTGAATAATGTGACAGGTGCAAGTGAATTCTTGATGCTCTTTTGTAACCTTCAGTTCTTTTCTATAAAATAAGTGACTGGGACATATCGTTAACCAAATATCTGCATAAAGACAATAGAGCAAAAATGACCTCAAAAAATTGGTTATTTTTTCCTCTAAAAAATTATTCCCTCCCATGTGAGATCTGATAGTTGGATGTGTGGAGAACCATACTATTTAGGTAATGTGAAAGAAATACCATTCACACTGCAAAGAAAGGGCCCCATTCTCTTTGCTTTGCTTTGCCTGAAAAACTAAGTTACCACCTAAATCAAAGTTCTGCATTTCAAATCACATCATAGAGCATAAACAAACAGGTAGGTAATTGAGTTCTACCTGAAATTGACTAAGTAATAGCAGTGATTCATTTCAGGTAGCATTAAAGAGCATAATTTATTTGGGAGGTCAATTATATTAAAATAGTACAGTTAAAAAATGCAGGAACATTTCACAATATAAAACCATGAAAATATTAAACTACCTTAAAAGTTCTACCCCAGTTCTAGTATTTTTACATCCACATGGTGTCTGTGACATCACTGGTGATCATTAAATCTTGATGGATGAACAGTTGAGACAAGAAAGTAACAAAATTGGTTATGAATATGAGATACAGAACAAGACCATCTGGGCTCCCACCTTGGCTCTATCTCTACTGACTGTGAGATCGTGGGCAAGTTACTCTACCACCACCTGTGCAGAAGCTTTTTGATTTGATCAGGTCCCATTTAGTTATTGTTGTTCCTGTGATTGTGTTGGGGGTGTTATTCATGAATTCTTTGCCCAGGCCAATGTCTGTAAGAGTTTTTTTCAACATTTTGTTCTAGAATTCTTATAGTTTCAAACCTTAGGTTTAAGTCTGTTATCCATCATTAGTTGATTTTTGTGAGTGGTGAGAGGTACGAATCCTGTTTCAATTTTCTACATAGGGCTATCCAATTTTCCCAGCACCATTTATTGAATAGGGATTCTTTTCCCCATTGTATTTTTTTGGCTGCTTTGTCAAAGATCACATGGCTATATGAGGATGATTTTATATCTGGGTTCTCAGTCCTGTTCCACTGATCTATGTCTTAGTTCTTGTGCCAGTACTAGTTAGCAAAGACCCCTTCCTCTTGCAGTACTGGGTTATAAGTGACATTTGAGAGGCTCATCTGTGATGCTTGTGCATGCCAATGCCTGACTCTTTTCGGAAGTTAGGGAAGTCTTCACCTCTACAGAGCTGAGGTTTGCAGGATAATTAAGAGTTTGCCAGCTAGGGAAGCAATGAAGGCATAAAGAGATGAGATTTGAGAGAATACTGTACAGTTGAGGAAGCAGTGACAGTCTCATATAACTGGAGCATGGGTTCTGCCATAGCAGAGATGGGGGCAGATGGAGATGAGTCATGGTACAGAATTGGACTTCACTCTTCAGTCATTTAGGAACCTGGTGCAGCCATATCATGTTTCCCTTGTTGAGTCCTCCTGCTTCTGTTGCCTCATTCCATGGAGGCCACTGGTGATCTGGAAACCCTGTGGTATTTAATATCAGCACCTGAGACCTCTAAGTGATCATCCTGGAGGAAATTTTATTGCTATAACATTGTAAAAATTAATGTTTTCATATAATCTTTTGATTATTGGTCCTATGTAATTATTATTAAATTAAATCCAAAGTCATAAACAGAAATTTAATTTCAGTGCTTATATGCTTAACTTGTGAGAGGAATACAGAGATATTTTCCAAAGAATCTTTTTATATAAGCCTAAATGTATGACTTTTATGCAATTATGGTTTGTTTTTTCCTAATGAATTTTTTTTTTTTTTAGAGAAATTGAACTTTTAAGTAGTGTTATGAAATGAAGAAGCTTTTGGGTACTGTTGAAGAGCTGTAATAAATGCTGTTTAAAATGCTTATTTACTTGTGTTAATTATTATTAAAATTAACCTTCATAAGGCAAAAAAGTAAAAAAGGTTCTACCTCCAAAAACCTAAGGCCTCCATACCAGTCTCTGTCTCTGATTTGTCAAATTGACTCATGTCTACCTTGCACCTTACATAAAAACCAAAGGTGGAAACTCTTCTGTGTGAGTTATTTCCAGCTAATAGAACGCGAGGGGAAGTGGTATCCACTACTGAACTACTTCCAGGCAGAGACTGTGATAACTTCTCACACTGATCGTTCATGATTTTCCTTCGAGCAGGTAAGATACAGATGAACTCAAGGATTAAAATCAACTTGGAATGAGCCTTATTTCTTCCATTAATACTTGCAGAAGAACTGTCCACTTACAAGGAGTGCCTATTTTGAAATCCACATCAGGAAGAAACAAATTCTACTATGTTCAGCCAGTGAAATCACTAACTGACTTTTGGATATTTTCTACTGAAATTTTCATGAACACTTATAAGTTAAGGTGCCCAAAATGGAACTAACTCATCATAGTTCTCCCTAAACCTTCTCTTCCTTTCCCAAGGATTTGCTATTTCAGCAATGGCATCATTGTCTTTCCAACTACCCAAGCTATAAACTATTAACTTCCCGCTCAGTCCGTCAAGAAAAAATTGGAAACCAAGCCATCTAAGTGTGAATTACAAAATGTCCCTTAAAAGATTCTTTCCTTTTCACAGCATTATTATCCTCTAAATTTAAACTAGTTCTACAACCTATTTTGTTTCCTTAACCTCCCACCTAGCCTTCTGTGTCTTGCCTCTAGACTAATCTATGTTTGGTATAATACAGCTGAAACACAAATCCCATCACTTCTATGCATAAAATATTAGTAATTCTTTACCAACCACGAAGCAAAAGTCTAAAATTAATTTAGTCCTGCATTTAAGGTCATTTACATTCTGAATTCAACAAATTTTATCACCCTTTTCTCTTGCTATTTCTCCCCATAAACATCTACTCTCAGTTGAGATCTTATGAGGCTCTACACATTTTCATGGGCTGTTACCTCACCCTGGAATTCCCTTTCTCCTGGACCGCTGTAGTGCAGACATGTAAAGACCATGGGATGCAGAGTCAAACTAAGCATGTTCAAATAAAGAGCTTGGCATTTCATAGCTTAATGCTTTAGAAAAATTCTTCATCTCTCTGACCCTGAAGAAGTATTAATTCCTACCTTTTTCTCCTTAACTTCTGACCTTGCAGTAAGATAAAATATTTAATGTCATGGTGCCTGATGCCCTCTGTTAATTTTTCTATATTCTAAACTATCTCAATGCTAGGTAAAGCCAGAGATTGGCATAAACATGAATCAGTGTTTATATATTTTTAAAAACAATAATAAGAAATGAGAGAAGATAGTAAGCAAAGGACTTCAGACATTGAAGTCAGACTAGCATTTCTTACCCAACCCCATTGCAGCCTGCCTGCTCCTCCCCACTCATCTGGGTAACAAAATAAGTTTAACCTTGCTTTCTAGTTTGTTTATGTTCACAGGAAACACGCAGATGTCTTCTTAACATAGCTATGTCTTCAGCTGAGAAATACTTCCCCCCACAATTTAATAAAGAGAGCCTTGGCCTTGTTAGGGTAAATGCAGCAGTTCCACCAGCCTTTAGCCAGCCTGTACGTTTTACCAGGTCGTGGACTTTGGGATCTTGCTCTGGTCCCAGATTTTAACATAAGAGTCTGGAGCATTTTCTGTGTAATATAATATCCCATATATTATAGTTTAGTTATAGTTCAGGGCAACAGTGTTTATGAAATGAAGTATATTTCATCTCCATAATCTATCATTTTCACACTACAAGGTATTTTTTTCTGTTCAGTGTTTATTTTTAGCTGTTTATGCTGTTTGTTGTTTTAAAAAATTAGCTATTGATAGATTTTGTTATACTTGCCCCTGATTTTTTTTAATAAGAGGAATTCTTAATGAATTCCTATTTATACCTCAAGATATAGATCAGGATCACATTTATGAAATCTTTCTTATTCCATTTGTCACCAAAACTAACAATACTGCTCATAGTTGCTGCCTTTGAATGTAGCTTTGTTTCTTTTCTTTCTGCTGCATGGTATATTAGTTCTTGATAATTATTTATTTCTTGCCTTGTAATCTTAAGAGCAACCATGTTCATCTTTATATTCCTCTAGCATTAGCAAGTAACCAACTTCATATATACACCTTCCTTATTTATACTTTACCTGTAGAAAAAGTCACCACAATGGGATTTTAAAAAATATTTTCTCACTTAAGTTGACTTGTCTTCTCAAATGTTAAGATTATTTCCCTGTACAACTTGATGCTGTCATGTAAGTATATGCAAACTTGAAAGTAAGAATTAATCACATGCTTGGCAGAGATAGAAAGATAATGTTTCCAATAAATCCCAATAAATCCCGTGAAAATTACACTTTAATATTCCTGACTGGCTATGACTCAATTAAAACACAGTGGTCACTTTCTCCAACTTTTCTTTTGGTCTATAGAGAATTATCTGTAGTATATTACTGAAGTGGGCATAATCCAGTTCAAAAAACCTAATTAAAGCTCTCCATTTGCTTACCTTCCAAAAATATAAGAACATTAAAAGATTTCCCTAAGATTTCACAAAGATGGTCCTAAAGAACAATCTTTCTCCAATTGACGTAGTTTCAGTTTGATACTCTACAGACACCAATGGCTATACAAGATGTGGGGGGAAAAGAAGTAGAATGAAAGAGTAGACAAAGAGTCACTATTTGTCAATCTTTAATAGATGCTCCAAAGAAATCATTAGAATCACCATTTTGGCTCACACTTAAATCTACCAATGGAAGAACTAACCTGAACTTCCAAATATTTCTATTTCTCTGTGACTGAAAAAGAAATCAGATACGTCGGTATACTGACATATATTACTCAATACTGTGGTGTTGCTAAAACCACTGAATGTATTGTGTATGACTTTGATTAGCTTCACTGTGTTAATACCACTTACCTAGATCTCTAAAAAAATGAATCTAGTTCTCAGTTGGTAATCTGGGGTTAATTAGTGTATTATTAGAGCAATGGTTCTAAATTTTGGAAATCTGATACCTCTTAAGATTGTAAGGGATGTTTTAGATGCTCTCTTTAGAAAAAGGCATATAAACAAATGTACATAAATTTTCATAAAATTGCTAGGATCCTTCCCCAGCAGGACAGTTGACCACAAGTTAAAAACACAATTTTAGAAGAATTTGAAACTTTAAATTGCTGTTATTCTGTACACATCAAATTCCACTGGAGCTAGGAATGTAAATCTTCAGCAAAAAGAATACCTCATGATCATATATTTCCCATTCATATGTGTAAAAGCAATAATTAGTTTGAAGTTGACTATAATGACTTGAGGAAGACAATAACAAAAGTAGAAAATATATAATTCTTTAGGTTTTGTGGTCTCTTGTCTTACTATGGAATACTTGCATCTGGTATGATGCTTGACCGTGTCCACCCTGTGATAGCTGATCGGCAGAGTAGAAATGACATCTTTCCAGACACCTATTTTATATAAACAGAAAGCAAAACCACTTAATTACTGAGTTATTTTACATAATTGAAAATGATTTATAATTTCTTTTTGACAGTTGGAAATGGAAAGATCATCAAATTTACCTACTCTGCTCTCCCCATTAAGGTTATTTTTTCTAATAGGCCCATGGTATATATCACAGTTTTTGTCTGTTTGATGAATATACAAATCATGCTATGGTCTATGACCTGGAGAAGTGTACTGAGAATGTGCTGCATTTTTTAACCTGTGATATGGGCACAAAGAGATTGAGAATGTCTTTTATGAGCAATATAATTAATAAAGTCTACCCTTATCTTAATGGGAAGTTGTTAATGTCATCATTTACTTGAAAAAGGCAAAGTCACATTTGGAACATCACATCTAATAATTTGGATATGTTTAGCCTATTTGATTGTCACATAGGTTCTTTTTTCCTGAAAAAGAAAAAAAAAACTATTAAGTGAAGTTAAGATTAATGGTAGAGTTTTTGGGTAAACCTTCACTTTGAAAACAAATCTGGTCTGACCTCCATGTTGAAGACGGTTGAAGAGGAAAAGATTTATGGGTGTTGAGAATAATTTTTCTAAGAAAAGCACCCAAAGGCACAAATATGTTTATCTTCTATGCTTTAATCCTGGTGAACATCAGAAATCACAGAGAAGAACATAGCAGATCTGTTTGGATGACAGCGATGGCTACAGATATGCTTTCTTTATTTGACCACCCCCACACTATGACTCAAGATAAGAATTCTAACAAAGTCTATAGAAAAAAATTCCAATCTGCTTATTGGTGCCCACTTTTTGACAGTTTGATATACATTTTAAATAGGCAAGCATGTGGTAGCAGAAGGTAAAATCATTTCAGATCATTAAAATATTAATTACTTGAAAATTACTTTGAGTGAATCTAGATTAGTGGTGAAGCCATATGCACAGGAAATGATTAAGCTGGTTTATAGCTTAGGTTGGAGGAAAAAAAAAAAACATTAAAGCAATGCTGCAATCTAATGATATCATTCCATCCAGAATTGATAATGTATTTGTATGATACATTGAAACAGATCTTAGAACACAGGCAGCTATGTAATTTACCTTCAGTTTTCATAAATATGAACCTAGGTAGTCTTTCAGTCCATTCAGATACTGGTGTTTATCTATTGTGTTCACTGTGATGCTGTCCAAGAAGATTCCCCATTTTAGGAGCCTCTTAAAAAAGCTGCAAGGGTTGCAGTGTCCTTGTAATGATGAAGGATTTATTTGCAATGTTAAACCTCTACACGGAAAAAATTTTAGAAATTCTTTATACTGACGAAGTACGGCTAGTGCTTGGCAACATATCTAGTTTTATTGTGTTCTCTATTGATATGCATTAGCATTAAAAACACAGCCAAAATATCTGAAAGAAATGTTGTCGACTGTCATGAGATTTATCAAATCCATCAGCACAAGGGATTTAAATCACTGCCTCTTTAAATAGTACTGTCAAAAATCGATACACAATATGAAGTTCTCTCCTACTACCAATAAGTTTACTTTCATTCTCAAGATTAAGTATTAAAGAGCAAGATTAAACTGAGGACAGAATTTTCACATTTTTGAAGCCCTGTATTAAAATACTTTCAAATAGAGAATTTGGGCAAATATTTTCATTCATTTGAATAAGATGAATCTTTTGATCAAAGCCTTGCAGTCACTCTAATGTATACTGCTGAAAAACTAGGAAGCCTTTGGCCAAGCTGTCCGGGCGAAAGAGGATATCGGAGGTGGGCACTTTGAATACATTCTTAAATGTTCCAATGCTGGGGTAGTGTTTTCTTCAGTGAGACTCCATAATTAAAAAGCTTTCCAATTTCCAAACATAGAAGAATACCCAGACACCAAAAAATAAATAAATAAATAAATAAATAAATAAAATAAAAAGTCTCTTTAATCTTACTTCCATTAAGAAGTTAACCTAATAATATAGATTTTTAAATTCAAACCTGTATTATAAGTCTGCTTGGGCTACCATAACAGAACACCACAGACTAGGTGGCTTAAACAACTAGATTAATTTTCTTACAGTTCTTGAAGGCCAAGATCAAGGTGCCAGCAGGTTTGATTTCTCCAGTGGCCTCTCTTCTTGGCTTGCACCTTTTTGCTCTGTCCACACATGGCCTTTTTCTGTGTGCATGCACTCTTGGTGTCTCTATTATAAAAGGACGCCAGTCCTAGTGTCTTACCCCTTTGAACTCATTTAATCTTAATTATCTTCTTAAAGGTCCTTTCTCCAATTGCAGTCACATTAAGAGCTAAATTTCAACCTGTGAATTTTGGGGGGGACACAATGCAGTCCATAACACTATTCTACTTAAAAAAACGAGTCAATGAGAGATGCATTTTCAAAGAAGATCTCATTGATATGAGAGGGAAAAAAGTAAGTGACACAACTTTAATTTATTTTTAAAAGCCTTCAGAATTCCAGTATTCCTTGGCATGAGCTCATACCTATGTGTCAATGGGAACTCTGGTCCTTTGTGCTATTCTCCATCTGTGTGTGTCAGGATTTTAAGCACATGTTGCAATAAAACAAGTGAAAAATTACTGGATATTAAAATAAAATGTGATTTCCAAGTGAAAGAACATTCTTCAATTACAACTTTATTTTGTATTATAGGCAATAAGAGCACCCTTCCTTATAAAATTTGCTTTCCAAAAAATTAATTAAATTTATATTTTGAAAGTTGCTCTTATATTTACGTTAAGGCAAAAAGAAAGGAGATGCTACTTTAGAAAGACTGTTTTACATTCAGTCATATGAAAGGGATGCATTTCTACTACAATAAAATCAGTTGAATACAAAATTTTATGTATCTACAGCCATCACTTAATAATGGCTGCTCAATGGTTCCTGTAATTGCTGTTCTTGCACACATTCTAATGTAACAGCAGTTCACTTAGTTTCTGAATCACATAGACATAATTCCACATGACTCTAATTAACAAATAACCTTTTGGCACAATCACTCAGAAGACTTCTCATTAGTAATCAGAGAAAAATCTTCAATTTTATTCAGAGCTGTGTTTGCAATTCTAGAAATTTAATTGGATTCCACAGGTTCATCCTACAAGAATTGTACTTTTCTGTAACAGACACTCATATCTCTAACACACTTATAATCTCATCTTATCCTCCTTAATTATTTAATTGTAGAAGGGTCTAGATTCATAATAATTACAACAAATCAGATATACAGGTTTGATCATTCCTTACATGATTTAACAGTCACTGAACTTTCTGTTCTTTGTGCCTTTGTCATTTTCAAAATTAAAAAAGCTCCAAAGTAATTGGATGACACAGTTATTCTTTTTTATACTTTTAAAATACTTATTAAAATTAGTTCAGACATAAAAAAAAGCATAGACAGCAGAAATATAACAAAACTCATGTAACTGCCACTTAGCTTAAATAATATACAGTGAAGTAAAGAAGCCCTATTCAATAAATGGGGCTGGGAAAATTGGACAGACACATGCAGAAGAATGAAACACGATCCATATCTCTCACCACTCACAAAAATTAATTCAAAATGGGTACAACAATTAAATTTAAGGCATGAATCCGTAAGCATCCTAGAAGAAAATGTAGGAAAAACTCTTCTAGATATCAGCCTAGGCAAAGAATTTGTGACTAAGACCCCAGTAGCAATTATGGCAACATCAAAAATAAATAAATGGGACTTGATTACATTAAAATGCTTCTGTACAGCCAAGGAAGTAATGAGCAGAACAAAGAGACAACCTATAGAATGGGAGAAAATATCTGTGTGCTATACATCTTCTAAAGGGCTAGTAACAAGGATTTACAAGGAATTCAAGCAAATCAGCAAGAAAACATCATAGACAAATGGCCAATAAACATGTTACAAAATGATCAACATCACTAATTATCAGGGAAATGCAAATTAAAACCGCAATGATATATCATCTTACCCCAGTCAGAATGGCTTTTATTAAAAAGTCCAAAAACAATAGATGCTGGCATGGATGTAGAGAGAAAGAGACACTTAGACACTGTTGGTGGGACTGCAAATTAGTACAACCTCTGTGGAAAGTAATATGGAGATAGCTCAAAGAGCTAAAGTAGACCTACCATTCAATACAGCAATCGTGTTACTGGATATTTACCCAAAGGAAAAGAAGTCATTTGATCAAAAAGACATTTTCACTTGAATGTTTATTGCGGCACAATTCACAATTGGGTGGAATCAACCCAAGTGCCTATCAATTCATGAGTGGATTAAAAAAATGTGGTATATGTATACCAGGGAATACTACTCAGCCATAAAAGAGGATGAATTAATGCCTTTTGCAACAATTTGGATGAAAGTGGAGACCATTATCCTAAGTAAAGTATCTAAACAATGGAATAACAAACACCACTTTTACTTGTTATTAAATTGGAACTAATCGATGAGCCTGCATGTGCACAGAGTGAAGTAAAACTCAATAGATATCAAGCGGGGGGTGTTGAGGAGGGAGTGGGTGAAAACCTACGTAAGGGGTGCAATGGACACTGTTTGGGGGAATGGGCACACTTATAGCCCTGACTCCAGCATTACAAAAGTGATTCATGTAGCCAAAAACATTTGTATCCCCATAATATTTTGAAATAAAAAATAAAATTAAATTTGTGGGAAAAGTTGCTATTTTTTTTCTTAATTTAGAGAAAAAGTAATATTGAGTAAAGCATATCAGACATAAAGGAGGAATATGAAATGGAAGATATTATTTGTTCTTTACAAGATAAATGCTTCCAACAAACTAATACTTAGCTTCAGTTACATATATCAATAGTGAATAAAGCTAAGCTTGGCATTTTGGCAATTCTCTAGAGTGATATTGACACATGCATTTACCTCTTTTAAAACTGTCATGAGAATATGACTACTCACTGAAGTTAAAGAATAGCATATTGATTTATTCTGATAGTCCACCAGTGTTCTCATGTGGTCTATATTATTCATTTGCTGTTCTGAAATTATATCTTCTCATATTTTTGGACAATCTTTTAATAGATAAGAAGGAATCTACTTCATAAGTTCACTAAACTGCATTCATCCATAGTTAGAAAAAAGGAACAAAAGGAAAATGTAAAAAGAGATGATAAAAATGATTTTTCAAGTGGGTAGAAGATATTAAGAGAATGAATAAATGTTGCAAATAAAAAAAATGAAGAGAAAAAACCTGAAAAGCAAAATATTGTGGAAAAGTATAAGATACTGCTGAATAATAGTACAATCAATGCATCTCTGAAAGAATTGGACTCAAATTTCTTTAAAAAAGAGATTCCCTGGTAAAATCAATTTCACCATAGCTATGTAATCCAATCTCTAGCTAAATATTATCATCAATTAAAATGAGAATATTACTTTGCTGATGTATGAATTCATATGAAAAAAGGAATGGGATATTACTCAGCACAGTTTATGATAACCTACTGTTTATTGCAATTATTTTACATTTTTTGTAGGGGCCAGAATGGTGAACTAAATGATGTTGAGGAATACTCCTGCACATTTTAAGTCTTTAAAATTGATGTGAATCTTTGCTGCTCCTTCTGGGATGAAATTTTTTTTAAAAAATTCTTTTTTCTTGACTTAGTGGCATAGGCATTGGGTCCAATTTCAGAGACTTCCACTTGGCCTTCACCATACTATGTGCTCTCACTTGAAAGGCCAAAGAAATAATGAGATGGTTTTTCTATCTTCCCCCCAATATGTCCATTTCATCTGTATATTTAGGGACTAGAAAAATAACACATGGGTAAGTCTGTGGTTCCATTCATTCTACACTAAGCTGGACCTGAAACAGGATCCTTTTTATTACCTGGCCCTCATTCTGTTAATAACAGAGGTTCACGAAGATACCAAGAGATGCTAAGAGAATAAATAAATGTTGAATGAATAAATGATAATGCTTCAGGCTCCTGGGTATCAATGTCATCTTAGATCCTGTGCCCAATAGTTACCTGAGAATGGCTATAGGCCCTTTGGAAAAATATCTAAAACAATCATTATCATATATACTTGCCATGGTTTCTACTTGACACGGACCCTCCTAGAACCCAGTGTTTTCATCGGTCAATGTGTTTCAAGTCTAAGAACTGGTTCAGTATAGAAACCCAGTAATGATAAAAGATTCTGATTTTGAGGTGCCTGTCCTCAGCTTCCTACCACCCAGCCTTGATTTTCTTTGATTATTTAGGTGATATCCTTATTGGTTGCCCATCTACCATGCCACTAAGTGCACTATGTTCATTAACCTTCACCACAGTTCTCTATGTTTCTGTACCCTTGGTTGTCTCTTTGACTTTTTTACTCATTATAATAGATGCACCCAAATGCTTTCTGACAGTTAACTGTTGCAACTGACCTCTACTACTTCAGAGCCTATCAGTCCCATTGCTGTCAAGGATGCCAGTTCTGTAAAAGTATCTCCTACCTTCAGCTTTGGCCTATAGAGGACGTCTACAAGTTCTTCACATTATCAGTGATGCTGGTGCTCCACTCGCTACCACATTCATTATCCTCTTGGTAAATGAGCAGTGATCTGGACCTCCCTGTGAAGCATGGTCAAAAGTGGGTTTTCCAGCCTCTCATAGTATCCCACTCTAGCAACTCCACTCCAAGCCTTTCATCCCTTCCTCTTCTGTCTTCCATAACAGTTCCGGCATTTCTGCATCACTCAGTCTGGGGCAGTACTTTCTCTAGGCTTATAAGAACCATACTAATATATGTTAACAATATCTCCCAGGGTTTTTAATTTTTTTCTATTTTTTTTATTTCAGAATATTACAGAGGTACAAACACTTTGTTTACATATATTGCCTTTGTACCGCCCAGGTCAGAGCTACAAGCATGCCCATCCCCCAGAAAGTGCAAACTGCACCCATTAGGTGTGAATTTACTAACCCCTTCCTTCCTCCTCCCACCTGCCTGACACCAGATGAATGTTACTTCCATATGTGCACATAAGTGTTGATCAATTAGTTCCAATTTAATGGTGAGTACATGTGGTGTTTCTTTTTCCATTCTTGTGATACTTCACTTAGAAGGGTGGTCTCCAGTTGCATGCAGGTTAACACAAGAGGTATTTGTTCACCATTTTTTATGGCTGAGTAGTACTCCATGATATACATATACCACATTTTATTAATCCACTCTTGTGGATGCTGCATGAATGGTTCAGTGGTAGAATTATCACCTGTCTTTTTAATTTTTGTAAAACTTGATAAGCTCCCTTATTTACTAGAAGTGATAAAACCTTAGCTAAATCAACACTACTATTACTTTTTTTAACCACTCTATGTGAAAAAAATATCAAACTGTGCAATACCATCTATGTTTGGAAAGTGAGTATCTGAGATAACCGAAACGATCAGAAATTATCCAGTCAGACTCACATGAATCAAATATTTTACCCAGTACCAACCTTCCTTACTTATTTCAAGAATGTAAATAAATAGAAGCCATGTGCAAAATGAAGGAAAGTTTGAGACTATCAATACACCTCACTGAGTCTTTTGTTGTCATATTAGGACATGCTTGTCCAGAATAATATATTAGGTTTATAAGTAATATATGTGGTTGGATTACATACTTAAAAAGGAGATGTTTTACTTCTGAAACATCATCCATTTTATACTCATATAGTTACATAGTATTCATGACTTTTTTCAGGGAGCCATGCTCCACAAATCTTCATATTCTCTATTTGTTTACCTTAAGCAGTCCTAGACAAACAAGGTACATTCCATACATAAAGAGTCTCTGTTGATAAATATCATTATGTATTTGCTAGGAAGTCTGTCATCAGCGTAGTTACAAGGAAGTCTGACCAGATCATCTTCCTTGTTTCCTTCCCCATAGATTGCAACTACTCAAATTGAGAGAATGGATTGCAGAGCTGCTATTCACCATGTTTTTCCCAGTATCTCACCTTTCCCCGCCAAGACTTCCAAGTAAATTACCCATACTGGTGTCACTTTATCCATATCCATGCTTTTGAGTTTAAAGAAAGAAACTAGAAAAAGGCAGCTATGTATTCCCAAGGATTAGGAAAAAGAAGATAATCAACCACTGGCTAAGAAGAGGAAAGAGAAATGGAGAGGGGTGAGGGACACCAAATGCAGAGATATGCCAAGGAGAGGGGCATGTTCACAGTAATGAGTTTGACCAAACTTATATGTAAAATACGCAATAATTTTATAAGCATGTACAAAATTGACACCCATGAACACAAATAAACAAAGCACAGTTAATATCTATTATGCTTTATGTATGGCCTAATATTTTATGCTGTTTGCAAA
This sequence comes from Lepilemur ruficaudatus, assembly GCA_963574885.1. NCBI lineage: Eukaryota > Metazoa > Chordata > Mammalia > Primates > Lepilemuridae > Lepilemur > Lepilemur ruficaudatus. Next base: position 46,439 of record CAUYRT010043667.1, on the reverse strand, counting down.
CCCCAAAAAAATTGCCTTCCGATAAAATGTCAATTTTGTGATTGGATTTTCTTGTGTATTTACTATAATATTTCAATTGTTAACATTTCAGTGATAGAATTTTAGCTTTATTCAATTGGATCTATTTCATTGGTTACTGTTACAATGGAAAATTACTTTCATACATATATGATGTATGTGTGTATTTATTTGTGGATCATCACAGGACTTTCTGCCTACATATAGAAAAATATAATATTTCTGAATGGCATATTATCCTAAGGTAATGCTGTATGTATATATATAGATAAAAGTATACATATATACGATTTTGTACAGCATAGTTTAAAATCCTTGATAACATAATTCCATTATATACATCATTATATTTTCATATATTACATGATTTGTGTGACTTTTTACTATTTTAAAATAGAATCAATTATATTATTCCAAAATTATTTCCATGTATTTTGCATTTGTATTTGATTAGAAACAGAAATGTAGTTGAATAACACCTAGAATGCCCTTATTGTTACTACTTGAGAATAAAGTCCTTTATTTTTTCCAATTCTGTGAATGAAACCTCACGTAGGGTACAAGGAGACCCTAGATAGTTTTGAGACCTCACCCAGATTTCTTCCCAGAACTTGTAGAAGAAGAAAGCTATCTTAATTCATTTGTACTGCTATAGCAAAACCTTAGCCTGAGTAATTTGTAGAAATTGATTTCCTGCAGTTCTGGAGGCTGGGAGGTCCAAGATAAAGGTGTCATCATATTTAGTGGCTGGTGAAGGCTCCACTCTGCTTCCAAGATGGTGCCTTCTTGCTGTGTTCTCCTGTGGCTGGAAGGCAAAAGGCACTAGGACACTCCCTTCAGCCTCTTTTATAAGAGCACTAATTCATTCATGAGGGGAAAGCCCACATAACTGAATCACTTCACAAAATGCCTCATCTCTTAATACTATAACACTAGTTATTAGTTCCAATATACTAATTTTGGAGAGACATAGACATTCAAACCACAGCAAAAACCTCCTCCTTCCACCGGTGTGTGGTTTACACTGTGGGAGAGTACTGGCAGGTGGGCAAGGGGCCTGAGGGAACCACCTTTGCAATCTCTACTCCATCTGGCCCCAGCATGGACAGGAGAACCCTCAAAGAATCATTGTGTCTCACAGAGTGAGGTGGAGAGATTCTCAGTCCTGAAGTGGACCCCCAGGGAGGAACACAAAATGTTTAAAGCTGGTCACTAGAGAATACATTAGTTCGTGCATCAGATGCCAAGGTTGCAGACACCCAAAGATGAGATGATGTGAGGTGTACCTTGTCAAAACCCAACCAGAGCAAACCAACTCTCCCGTCAATCTCTGGGAACAGAAATCAGCCCAGGCAGATGGCAGAAAAAGGAGAAACAGTTGAGGAATTACTATTTGCCTTTAAAACACTGGATTATATATCCTGAATTGTCTGAAAAAGGACTCATAAGTAGTGAGAGAGTACATTAAATTGACTTGAATATGTTTTCCACCATTTGGGGAGCTACAGCTGAGTTAAAGATACAATTTGAGCAATGAAACAATAGTTCTTTCAATATACACTTGAGTCTAATGGACTTCTATGAATTTTATACCTCTGAACATACATATTTGTATATTTTTGTTGTTAAAAGCACAAAGGGTTTGTATACTGCTCGTTGAGCAACCATGATTCACGGATATGCTCAGAAAGCATCTTTACTTTTCTCTCCCATTGTCTTTTAAAAATTTGTTTAATGATAAAGTTCTACCTTTACTTTCCACTGAAAACATCAGCACTCTCATGCTTTTCAGCTTACTATTATAAAATGTCTTATAATTGCATTTAAAAAACAATAGTTTTTTCAATTCAGTGATTACATGCTTCTAGTTCCTTCTAGTTACAGTAATCAAAACATCACACTCAATTTAGAGTGAGTTCTGCCATTTCTATTTGGCAACAAACTGCTTGCTGGCCTCTGGCAAGAGGAGTGGTATGATTTCTTCCTTATACTTTCACTACCCTTTATCAATTTAGCTAAGATCTGTGACCACAGTAAGGTTGAAGCAGTTGGAGGGAGGTGAGTTAAGGAGTACAGGAAAGTTGTCACTTTAGGTGACTTTGTACTTGTACTTGTGTTAGGTGGCTTTGTACTTTTGGAAGTTGTCGTGTGTTTGAAACACTATCTGATTCAGGACGGAGATTCAAATTCTGAGTAAGCATTATTTCCAAAAGCGGCATTTCTTCTCCACTCCCGTGCCACATCAAGTAGCCACTTTATTTCTCTTGTTCCCTGTCTGTCTAGATTTCCCAGGTGGGAGGCAGAAACAAGTTTGCAAATCTCTGAATGCAGCAGAGATTTATCCAGCTCTCCCCTTCTCTTGATTGAGTTATCCCATTTTGTGTCATCAGCATGTAGATCCTTCCAGCACAGCCCTCCCCAAAGAAAAGCACATGCTATCTCTTTATTCACTTTCTTTAATACCCATTATGTGGATGTGGAGGAGGGGGCCAAGAGTCTGTAAGCAATTGTGCCTAATCTTGTTCTTCAAAAACCTCAAACTCATCAATATTGATATTTTGTTTTATTCACTATTTATTGTGTTCATGTCTCATCCAAAATTGAGACAGGGCAAGTTCAGTATATATATGATATTTGTCTACTGCTATCTATCTGTCTTTTTTATTTTATCTATCTGATCTATTTTTTTTTTTTTTTACTATAGTATATGCTGGAAGTTCAGAGTAAATTAGCTAGCATTCCAAAGCGATCTTCTCATTTGCAATATCCATACCTAAGAATTCTGAAAAGGGCCTATTTCCTCATTGGTAAAATAAGCAAAATTTGATTCACCATTTTAGATTCTCTTCCGAATCTGGCACTTAAAATTATTTGCCTGTTGTTTCTATGATGGATTCTTCTTGGAGCAAGTGGGTAGGTATACACGGTGTTCTAGACATGAAATTATTTCTTTCATAATATGGTAAGACATATAAATAAGTCTCAGTTATGAGTATGGATAAGCTACACTGGGTTTTTTTCAATTTTCATACTGTATATATAAGTTCACTGTAGGTGCCAAGTTTTAGACACTCTTGTACATGAACAGAAATTTATGTGTAAACATGACCAGTTAAGAATAAAAATTTGAAAAAGTGGCTTAGGATGCAGAATGAGATTAACACATACACACACAGCATGACTGCAGAACTATAGTCTTTAGATTGATGATAAAATCTAAAAATTACACATTGCAACAAGGAATGGAAAACATACAAAATTCACTTTTTAATAGCATCTTAGTAAAGGAAATAAATAAAAAAATAGAAGGAAAGCAGAAAAAAAGTATCACAAACTTGAATAACATTCAGATGAACAAGCTCCCTCTGTGCTTAAAAAACTAATATGGTTCATATTCCTGAATCACACTAGTTACTTGGACGTAAAGAAGGGACATGATTATTTCACGTACTTCCTTTATTGAATTGTATGCCTATATATTCTGGAGGAGTTTTCAAAATAAACTGTGTCTCCCCTTGCTTATATCAGATTGTAATAATCCAAACAGAAAGCTCAAGAACTCTAACCTTTAAAAAATAGCAAAACATATACATCTTTATTTCCTCATTTGACTTTTAAATATGCATACTTTAAAGAACGTATTTTTAAAAAATGAATTCATCTTTTGAATGTTTCCTTAAATCCTCGATTCTGAATATGATTTAATCCATTGTTTTTACGTCTCAAATTTTCTTTGCCTCTTAATATCAGTGAGACTGTTTCATGCATTTTTTTTTTTTGCTTCTTGAACCTACATATCTTCATTCTGCTAAATATTTTGTATTATATATTTATTAAAGGTATATTCTTTTTTATTGTTTTCTGTTTGTAGTCACTGGCTTCATTTTCTTGTATTGTGCTAAGAGTGAATATCACAGTCGACTACAGTCATTAGCTAATGATCCATTGTCTCGTAAAAGCAAGATTAGACACTCATGCTGAGCAAGTGAAAACTGAGTACCTAACACATTGTGAAAATAAAATAAAGAGAAAAATCCAATTAGATATTCTTAGTAGAGGTCAAAAGAAGTAAAGGTTTTCATTAGTTATTCCATATTCACATTGTCAGTATACCACAGAAGAACGTTAAAACACATTTAAGAGAGGCAGATATTTATGAAGTGAGTCACTAGACAATTATTAATATTGTAAGTTGTCGCTAAACAAAATGTAAATTACAGGCAATGGCTTAATTTCAAGTCTGCATTTACTCTATAGTTGTACTATCTCTGTGATGTTCAACATACTAATTTCAGTACCAAAAGTGTTCAAGAACAGTAACAATTTTTGCAGATTTTGCCAGAATGTACTATTGGCAAAGATTCAAAGATCCTCATACTTAGTGTTCACATTCTAGAATTAATTTAATGAAGTAAGAAGTCAAGAGCACAATAGAACCTTTTAATTGGGATTCAAGCGGAAGAGTTGATACTGAATACTTTTTGTATTACTGAATAGTGTTACTTTTTCCTCATTACACATTTATAATTTTATAACCTTATGTCAGGCCATGGTAAAATTATTCTTTACAACTTTAATTATACTGAACTGTGTAATGTTGACATAGGGTCTTTAATTTTAGGTCCATGACTTATGCACACAGCTCCCAGAGTTAATAATATAAATTTCACTCCTCTCCCCACACCACCAATTAGTTTAGTAGTTGTGATAATTAAAACAGCAGTAAAGATAATTTTTGATGCCAACTTTCTATTATTTTATGTGGCAGCTCTCATATGCTTTGCTTTTAAAGTTTGGCTCACCTTATATCATTTTTTTAACAGATTTTTTAAATCATCATTTAAATGTTTAAATTTTTCTATTGATATCTCTCTTTGCAATTGAAATTTTAATTAAATTATGACAAACCTTTTTTTGCCAGAGTATTATCAGTCATGCAATATGTCGTATCATTGTTTTGTATCTCTGAGAAGTAGGTTGTATGTGGGCTTATGTGTTACAAATAGCATTTCTACGCAGAGTCATCTGATAATTTAGCAAGATATATTTAATTTCTAATTTTAGAAAGTATAAAATTCAAATGATAGAAAAACAACTATGAAACTGAAGAAAGACCAGAAAGAAAGGCTGAAAGGCAGGAAGTATCAATGTCATAGAATTCAAGACAGACTGAGACACAAAAATTAAGATAGGGAGAGGAGAATTGTGTACTTTGGGTCCCAGCTGAGGAATAGCAGGTGTATCCATGGTGTAGGTTGAGGGATTATGCCTGGATTGAGGAGAAAAATTTGTTTCTATAAGACAGGAAGGGAAAGGAAAAATAAACGTAGACAGCAATTCATTAGTTGGCAATAAGATGGGAGTGCAAGGAGCTCTTGACATTATTTTATTTGTTGAGAAGAAAAAGAGAAAATAATATTAAGAACCTGAAGTGTCAGATGTGGACAGAGAGAGAAATCAATGACCAAGTATAAGAAAAGAGATTAATAAACATCTTTACAATTGTGGTTGAGTTTAGAAACCATGGATATCATGTCATGTCAATATTTATATTTCCATTTAGCAGCACTTAAAAATCTAGCTTTAGAAATGGAAAAAAAAAATGCCGTTTGAGTAGATTTGAAGTTTTGTAGTTTTAAAGATGAACATCTGGAAAAGAAGAAATGGAGACAACTGAAAATTCTAAAAAGAGAATTATTAAAGTAATGGATGATGGGTTTTTGATTTAAATGGAAAAAATAGGTGCCAGGAGTATGCTGCTAGACCAAGAGGAAATGGAGGGGTAAAGGAAATTGAGCTCTTAACATGACAAATATCAAACATATCATAAAAGAAGTAAGAATGAGGAACAAAAAGAAGAATATGAATATGAGGCCAAAAATCAACTTCTTGGATTATAAATTTGTGGACATATGAGAGATGTAGTTGATGCCAAGTTCCTGATGTGTCTATCAAATAAGTTGCTGAAGCAGAGTATCAGTAAATATCATTGAAAATTAAAAACATTTCCTGAAAGTTCAGGAAAGTTTATTGGCTGAAGCCACCATAGACAAATTGATAGTGGTGGGCAATGAAATAATAGGAAAAATAATCCACATATAGAAGTTCTTCATCAGCAAAAGTATAGTGGTGACAAATTAGACACAGCCAGCAAATGACAGTTGAAGAAAGAAAAAAATGATAGGATCAACAATGAAAAAGGTCTCATTTTTAATGTTTTAATTAAATTAATTATCATTTTGATTTTTAAGTCATGGGTTACTTCATATTTAATGAATAATTTTGAACATATTTATCCTTCTTTATTATTATACATTATATATATTTTTTGAGTCAGAGTCTCAACTCTGTTGCCCAGGCTAGAGTGCCATGGCATCAGCCTAGTTCACAGCAACCTCAAACTCCTGGGCTCAAGCAATCCTTCTGCCTCAGCCTTCATTACAACAATGGGAGAAAAGATCCCAAAGACATTTTAGAAACCTTTGAGGCTGCCCTTCCCATCACAGGCCCAGAAGTCTAGGAGGGTAGAATAATTCTGATGGATGGACCCAGGGTGCCCTCCACAGGCTCAGTACCCTAAGTCACTTCGGGTCTCTTCTCACTGCATTCTGGCACAGAGCTCCTTGGCCACTCCAGCTACAGCTCAAATGGACCCAACTATGGCTCAATCCTCTGCTGTACAAGTTACATGCCCTAAACCTTGGTGGTGTCCACATAGTGCCAAGTCTGAGCACAGAGAATACAAGAGCTGTGGAGGCACGACTTGCTCCACCTAGATTTTAAAGTATGCTATGAACTGCCTGGAAGCCCAGTTAGAAACCTGCCACAGGGGTGTGGAATCACCACACAGTCCCCACTATGGTAATGGCTGCTGGAGCCATGGGAGTGGAATCACAACCAAGACCCCAGAACTATAGAGTTACCAATATGTGATGTCAGTCTGGGAGAGATGTGTAGTCCAATAAAGCCATATGAGCAGGGCTGCCTGAGGTCTTGAGGGCCCAACCCCTGCCTCAGTAATCCAGGAAGCTGGACAGGGAGTCAAAGGAGACTCCCTGTTCAGCTTTAAGGTTTAATGTTGTAAGCCCTGTTAGATTTTGGACTTACTTGGGACCTGTTTCTCGTTTCTTCTTATTTCTCCATTTCGAATGGGAATATCTATTGCATGCCTGCCCCATAGTTGTATTTTGGAAGTAGATAACTTATTTTGATTTCACAGTCTCACAAATGGAGGGAACTTGTCTCAGGATGAATTATGCTCTGAGTCTCACCTTTATCTGATTTAGATGAGATTCTGGACTTTAGACTTTTGAGTTGGTACTGGAGCAAGTTAAGACTGGGATGGTATGATTGTATTTTGCATTGTGGGAAAGACATGAATTTCAGGGGCCAGAAAAAATGCTGTGGTTTGAATGTGCCCCCAGCAAATTTTATGCATTGGAAACTTAATCTCCAGTGTAAGAGTGTTAAGAGGTGGGACCTGTTAGAAGTTACTAGTTCATGAGGACTCTGCCCTCATGCATGGATTAATGCTATTACTATGAGAGTGGGTTCCCAATAAGTTTGGCCCCCTTCTTCCCTGTTTCTTACTATGTGATGGCTTCCACTGTGAGATGATCCTCCCCAGATGCCAGTGCCATGCTCTTAGACTTTCTAGCCTCTAGAACATGAGCCAAATACACTTCTATTGTTTATAAATTACCTGGTCTGTAGTATTCTGTTTTAGTAGCAGAAAATCTGCTAGCATATGTCACTACAATTTTAAAGAAAAATTGTGACCATAAAATAGTAATGTGCAAGGTAATATTATTTGTCACCGATAGTACCATTTTTTATCCTAAATCTCCAAGTTTCATGTAATGCTATCCTATAAGTTTCACTTTTATTACTACAATATAAAGTACATATGGGTGGGATGTTTTTTGTTATTTTTTTACCCCTACTTTCTCCTATATATTGAGAATTTTATGGCAGGCCATTGATGTCATGCCTTTGATTTATGAACCTTTTCTTCAGCATTTTTTTTTTTTTTTACTCCAAAGCACCGGCAAACCTCAAAAGTTCTTTCTGTTCATTAACTACCATTGAATTAAGGTAAACTTGAATTGACATCCAGATGATTGGTTATTCTGTCAAATGTCTTCTTTTATAAGGTTCTATTTGACAGTTTTGTTCTTGGATCATCTTTCATTTTTCCATATAATTCATATCATATTAAAAGAGTTTCATCATTATTTTCTGATGAGTTTGGTCTTTTTCATGTAACATATTAGGAGCGTATTTTCATAATTTTAAGGACTACATTTCTCCATTAATTTGAAAGAGCAAATACTACTAGACTTTCTAAATATATATAAATATGTGTATGTGTATATATAATAATAACTACATTGTTACAATAAGTAGAAATCAGGACTGTCTTAAGCAAACATCAGCTGTAAGGATTAAAGAGAGTATTTAACATAGCAAATCATACAATATAAGCATAATGAGACTTTGCTGTTATAAGGAATATATTAACTATTAAAATATTGTTCAATGGCAAGGGCATTTACTTCCTAATTTTCTCTGTGGTCACTCTTTGAACATATTTTAAGGAAAAAAATTAATAAACTCTAACTTCCCCAATTTGGGCAATTATTTCTCTAGAGAATTAAAATATTAACATAAATCCCAAAGTATTTATAAAAATCATAAATGTAATTTAACAAGCTTAACATCTACTTCCTTGAATTTTTATCATGACCAATGAAGGAAAATAAATATGAATAATATTAATAACATTGAAAGTAGTTTATGTCTTGAACACAGTACTAGATATTTACTATAATAATACTCATCTTGAAATAACAGGTCATTATAGTAAGGGTAAAAATAAGAATAAGTTTATGCAGTATTGAACAATATTACCTTAAGCTTCACTAGAACCTGAAAAGTAAAATAATAACTCTGTAACAATAGTGTCAACTCATTGGCCATTTTCTCATCACATTAAAACAATTTCAACTGAATTTTTCTTCTTAAAGTACTAACATAGACAGTAAGTCTAAGAATAATGGAGTATATTACTATTATATTTATATACCAAATTATAAAGACATAAGAGTACAGGATAGTGACATAAAATATATTTACTTATTAACTATTGAATGGCTAATTGAATACATAAATAAAATGCTTCAGAAGTCTAAAGTAATGTGTAACTTCAGACGTGAAGTATTAGACAGGCATTCAGACTCCACATTTCTATATGCATGTATGCATAACCACAGACAGAGGCACATACTCACAAACACACACCCACAAGTCTACTCATTGTTCAGGGTTTTATCAAGTTCAATTTTGTAGAATTTCATATGAAGTATTTTTGAACCTGTGCCTATTTAGAAAATAGTTTTATTTATCATAAAAGTAAAATAATAGCTTAGCTTTGATAATCTTCTTTCTTTCATAATATGAAAGAAAGTAGTAGCTTTTGTGTTAGTTTAATTTCTTTATCTCTCATTAAAACAAACTACTGTGACATTGGCAAAACATATAAGTAAAGCTGTTGGTGATATTTTTTAATTCTTAAAGAATGGAAATTAACTAAATTACCAAACACAGAAGATTGACTGATTAGCTATGATAAATATTTGTAATAGTGTACTATGAAGATGTCAGAAAGAATGAAGATGATCTGTATAAACTGCTATAGAATGTTTTCTAGCATATATTGAAATGAAAAAAAAAGTGCAAAGGAGTATATATATAGTATGCGTTTATTGTGTAAAAAAATAAGGGAAATAAATAAGTGAATGAATAAACAAACAAGTGTGTGTGTGTGTGTGTGTGTGTGTGTGTGTGTGTGTGTGTAACTCCATGCAATTGCAGATAGAAAAGTAGGGAAAATAAACTGGAAATCAATAAAACCGATTTACTCTATGGTAGAGGAAAATGAAATGGAAGAGAAAATAACACTTTCCTCCTGAGTATTGCTTTCTCAAAGTTTTGACTTTAAGAAACATGTTACTATTCTACTTACTTAAAACAAACAAATCAACATACACAGAAGGAAAAATAATCCCTTAAAATTTAATATAAACAGAAACAAAGGAACCCAAATCCATTTCAAATGCATTACATAATCATACCAAAAGAGAAACAAACAAGAACTAATCCCAATCACTTTTAACACAGTACTTTAAATATATATATATATATACATATATATATATATTTATACACATATATATCTCCAACTTAAAAAAAAAAACAAACAAAAAAAGCCCCCAAAAAGACCTTCACACTGTGTTAGTAAGATTGTTTGTTGTACAGTAATTCTGAAATGATTAATAGTTTTATACATATGGTCAGAATGAACAAAAAAGTATACATATTGATGTCCTGGGTTCTTCCTGTAAGAAAAGGAAGATACAAATGTGGAATCAGGAAAGGCAGAAAAGCCAAGCGTCAGTCTGCATCAGCTCCATCTGCTGAAACGGCCCGGAAGCAATGAATCCCAAGCAGCAGGAGCATACCTCGTGCCCAGATCATTATTTCTAAATATCAATTCTTAGATAAAATATTCTTCAAGAAATGGCTAACATAAAAACATTACAAGATGAGTCTGAAATACCTTTTTATGGAAGAAAATAAGAACTTAAAAATAATGGCTTCATGAAAAGACATAGAATACAGCTTTCAGGAGTTCCTACCAGTCAACACTGAGAATTGTGGCATATCACAACAAATAGGGGGAAGTTCTAGATTGTAAATAATTAACTAAAGTAAGAATCTATATGTTCATACTAATTATAGATGGATAGAAAAATGAGTAAGAAATAAGTGGAAGCTCTTCTTCACAATATAATGCCCACTAATACATATAGAAGAAAAGATAGGCTATGAGGAGACCCTGGAAGTCAAAATACTCTTCAACTTTAATAATAAATATGGTCTATAATGAAGATTTAACAATCAGATGACATTGAAATAAATAAACAAAAATACTAGAGTTAGAAAATCACCATGTCACATCATATTAAAAATAATTCAAGCAAAAATAATCAATGGTTGAAAAATCTAGACAGGAAAACTTTGATGAGACCCAACAAGACAGCCTGAACATTTCTCTCAGCTTGACCAAGCTTTAGACTAGCTACTCCAGCCTCTAGGCTCCTGACCTTCCTTTTCTTAAAATATTTACAGTAGAAAACTTACAATTGCAATTTTTTCTATATTCCTTTGAGAAGTAAAACTTTTTATGAGCCTTCTGACAATTTTACAACTCAGGACTTTTTTTCTCAAGGACCTGGGAACCAACTGTTTGAAATGCAATCATCAAAGAAGATAGCAACCTTACCCCCGATTTCTGTGGAGGTGTAAGAGCCTCACGTCAGCAATCACTTTAAATTCTAAAACTACCTTCTATCACAAAGATATAAGAAAGTCTACTCTTCCTTTGGGTAAGGTCAATTAGGAAATTGACCTTAGGAATTAGATCCTCTCCTAATCTTCCTTAGGAAAGATCCTCTCCACTCCAGCCATATTTTTTTTCAGCAGAGTTCAGCTCACTCTGAGTTCTGGTCTCTCTACTCTATTGCAATAACCTTCAAAATAAAGTCTTCCTTACCTGTCTAACTTTGTCCAGTAGAATTTTTACTTTGACAAAACGCAGGATATTTACCGGCTCTACAGACTTCCCTCCCCTCTCCACATTATTTTTAATCACATATAGAAAGTATTAACTATACAATAGAGAAACTGAAGGGGTAGAATGTTTGTCATCTATTTTACTATACAGATGCATGCACACAGAATCAGAGAAGAAGACCAAAAAGAGAGAGCATCAGACCAAGAGGATGATAAACCAAATATGGGAAAACATTAAACCTTAGTGAAATGGGTAAATGATATCTTGTAGTTAGATGTCTTATTATTGCTAATTTTCTAAAATTTTAAATGTGTTTTGGAAGAAAAAATTTAATTCGTTTAACAAAAATACCAACGAAGACAATGTAGGGCCTTGAAATCTTACTTCCTTGTCTTGTTAACCAGAGATTCTTTCCAACAAACTGAGAAATAAAGGCAAGAGTATGTCAGATTTAGGTCAGTATTATTACATTTATTACTACTAAAGATAATACTGGAATATGTGGCTTACATCATTAGTCAAGTTTTTTTTTTTTAATAATTTAGTTTAAACGTTGAGGTTCTGGTCATCAGAACTATTACTCTTTTCTTTTTGGAGGTCAAAATTCTATCAAGGTGGGCCTGATTCCACTTTTGGAAGCCAATTTTTGGTGTCAACCTTTACTCCTTTGATCATTCCTGAGACCACTGGGCAGGGGTAGATATTTTTGTTCCAGAAGATACTTAAATGGATCAGAGCAGTATATTAATTAATTCACAGGTCTCTTTGTATGTAAAGTTGAAATTAATTTTCTATTCTGTTCTTCATCCTAAATTATGTACAGCTTCATTGTTGAATAAAGTCATTGGAAATTTAAAAATAAGTTGAAGTGGCACACAATCTAATCTAATTTAATTCCTTTATTAAATTCCTGTAGAGAAGCAAAGATAAGAAAAAATAACATATTTTATTGGACTTAAAATCTAAAATCAGTGTCTCAACAAAAAAAAATTCAAACTTCATCATTCCCAATTTCTTTTCCTGCCCAGTATCAGGGAGAAGGATGCTTAATGCCTGGGTGGAGTTGATATTCTCTAAGCAGTTGAGGTGTGAAGGGACTCTGATTGGAATGGGAGTCGTTTCTTAATTTGTTCATAAGAAGTTTTATTCAATGAATTTGAAGTTTCTTATTTACTTCATTTCTTATGAGTAAAAATACTTATGGGACATACAGAATCATTCTAGCACTAGACTGAATGTCCATAACATTTAGAAAACACCTTGACTTCAAGCCTCTATTGTAGACATTCTAAGAAAAATTATGTTTCTAGAACCTAACATTTTGTGTTATCTAGACATAACAATGATTCAGTGGTATGTAAATGTGTAGGATCTAAATGGTGAAAATATTCTTGTCTTTAGACTTGTCAGTATATTATTGAGTGGATACCACCTGTAAAGTAAAACTCCCTCAAGTTTTGGGGGAAAAAAATCTTCCAGGAAGATGCTAATTTTAGCATTTTGCATTTACCATATCTGAAGAGAAGTCCACCTAAGCCTATTGCCTCCTCTATGACAACGTCTTTTGAGACACTGAGGATTGTGACATCCCTGTTAAACAAAAGTTTTTTTTTTCTTATTCGGTATATTCTAAATTTGTGCTTTCCATTGGTTTCTGGCATTGGGAATTGAGTGTATGATTTACCCATTGATGTAACATTGATATACTTTTATGTGTAGACATTTTTAGTCTTATGCTATAGGAGGATTGTTTTCAGACCCATTCTTAATAGTCATGAAGACCAGGTGTAGAGAACATAAATAATTTCATATGCCATTTACCCAAAGTTCTCCTTACCCTACAAATCTGAGCTTGACAACTTTCTCTGACAAGTCTCCCCCTCATAACCCACTGCACAGTGGTACTTTAACAGAATCATATTTTAAGTTATTCAAAGGAAACTGATGGTGAAAGGCAAGGCTTAAATTGCGAATTATCAGAATTTAAGAAATATAAACTAAAACATAGGCTTGTGGGCTAAGCCAGCATCTGGAACTTTACAACATTTCTCTGTCCTTCAACCCATCTGCCTTTTATTCCAGCACTACTAAACAGCAACCACTTAGCTATGCCTTAGATTTAAGGATATGTGCACTGGTTGCCTTGCACCCTCAGGGATAGGGATCCAGAGAAGAGCTCTGTGTAAGTGAGCCTTGAAAGTGGTCACAGAACCACTTGGGCAGAAAATGCCAAGAACCTGAGTATGCTTTGTGTGTAGCTCAAGAAGGGCCAAATTTAGGGCTGTCATAGAATTACATATTCTGTTGGTCTACTCTAAAGCTACTACTGATTGCAACCACTACCTTTTGCTATATCATTTATTATGCCTAAGAACCTACCTTCTAAGGAAATCATTTCCCACTGTAAACAAATTCAGAGCCATTTTGAGGCCACGTTGTAGCATCTATGGAATGCATGTGCCCAGATATTCAAAGAAAGAACATTGCTCCACACTGTAATGTTCAAAAGACGGGTCTGGTAACAATCACTTCCCTTGGCCTCAGCTGCCACTATGTGAAAAGGTCTTCACAAACCACTATCTTTCAAAGTAACTCCCTGTCCTCATTCATGTAATAAAATTTGTGACTGGCTTTTACAATTTCAATTCAATTCAATTTCAATGCAAATTATATCTTAAATTTCCCAGAGTGTTGCTATCATTATCGATGTGGATGTTTAGGGTTTGTTTGCCAGGGCTAAGTAGACTAGCATCTGCTGGGGTACCTTACATGGTCAAAATCTGTCTGATGACCCATTGGCCATTAACTGTGAGATTCATATGATAGTGCCTTTACCCGAGGCCTTTATCTGTGACCCCATGCCTTTGCTGAACCCTGTAACTTTGCAGACAATAATATTACCTTTATCATTGATAAAGTTAGTATGGAAAATATGACTTTGGGTAAGAAAGGACTTCATAATACTGGCTCCAGGATTAGGTTTCATGCTCTCAGTATCAGCAAGGTCTTAAGGGAAAGACAAAGCAAGAGACTGTTAATCTGTGTGGATGTTCCCTGGTCCCCCGATTCCCAGCGTCAAGATGAGTACTGTTACGGAGTTGAGTCAAGGATGGAGTGATCGCACACAGAGGGATCACACACAGAGCAGTTTAATACAAACAGTTTCTCATATAACAGAAAGAATGAAAGTAAAAGAAGCTACACCAAGGGAAAATACATTCCAGAGAGAGTGGAATGAGTCAGTCTCCAGGAGTGGAGAAAGACCCTGGAGGCCAAGCACATGCTGCCTTTTACAAGCTCACTAATTTGTCCCGCCTTTTGGTGGCAGGATTGGTTGTCATTTCCCCCCTTTGGGAGTGATTGACAGGTTGGGCATACAACTGATCACATGACAGGATACACACCAGGGTAGGCTATACAACAGTTTCCCTTTCTGTGCATGCATCTTTTCTAGAATTTTCCACAAATGCATCTTTTCTAGAATTTTCCACAAAGCTCTACCCACGTTATGCTAATTAGATGGTAATGAACTCTAAGTCAGTTAAAGATTACTAGGAAATTTTTACCATGCATGTTCCCACCAGGGAATAGTTCCTAGCCACAATTTGGCTCCTAGCTAAGATTCTATTCCTGCTATCTGCCCCCAGCCACTTCTTTGCCACCCGTTTACCCTCCACCAGACCTACCAGGACCAGGCTGCATATGCCCAGTTTCTTCTTCCAAAGTCACCATTCTAGAAGTTTTCCCTCTCACCCCAACCTCCACCCCCAGGGAGATAGCAAGTAAGAAATAGAGAAGACAGAAATGTTTTATTAGTAAAGGTCTCTCCATACTACACCATTGGGCATAAAACATCAGGACTAGGATGAAAATGTTACCCCTTCAACAGACATCGCAAGATGTTACATTTCCAAAAAACAAAACAAAAACAAAAGGAAGATGGCTAAAAGCCGAACACTGTGGGGAAGAGGGCATTGGTAGAAGAGGACAGTTAACTGAAAACAATCTTATAAATCTCTAGCTTGCTAACATTTTCTGCTTCTATTTCCCTGTAGGTTGATTTGAAAGAAAGTACTAATTGTTGCATTTAACCTAATGGAAACACTGTCATGACCTTGCACCTGATAGGTGTCCCTGTTGACAAGAATACCCATCAGAGATTTTGTAAGAAAATTCTTGTTTGGTTTCTTGTTTCTCTAGATTTCTCTCATATGAGCCTATTAGCCAGTTTTAAGACTTCTTAACAAAGTGAGATTTTATTATTTATTTTGAAAATTTTTGACATGCATGAGTAATTTAATTTTGCAATTAAATTTTATATCCAGTTAATACTTTGTCTAGCTTTATCTTAATTATTTAATATAACAAATGTCAGATACAAACCTATCTAGCTAAGTACTTTTTAATAGTTACAAAATGCACATTTTATATGAAACATTTTGCCCTTTCAGAGGTCAACTTTAAAAATTAGGGTGATACTCGGATATTGCTTCTATTCCTTATTAAACTTATGGATTCAGTCATTCACATATAAACGAATTTTACATTTATTACTCACTTATAAAGCAACATTTTATTTTTATTTTATTTTCCTTAAAGCTGCTCTGGAAGCAGAATTCTAGTGAGCTAACTCCTAATCTGAGGTCTGACAATAGCTTGGCATATAAATATGAACAAATTGGTTAATTTCCTTGAGCTCCATTTTTTTCCCAATTATAATGATTTCTCAGCCCATTCCAATTCCAACTCCATATGGAAATATTGTTAATAGGGAGGTCATTTCAACAGTAAAGCACTGGAATTTAAAGCAATGAATCTCTTGTGAGAGCCATACACCCAGGGCAAATTCAATAACACTCTCTGACTTTCAATTTCATTATTTTCACAACAATATTGTCCATGATATCATCTGTTTCAGAGAATCAGAAGGAGGATCAAATAAAATAAGATTACATAAAATTATTTTGTACCTGTAGACCATTATTAAATTGTAAAGAATTACTCAAATTCCAAAAAATAACTTCCGTGCTTCAAAGTTGGTACTCAATATATATATGCTATTACATGGTTTTGGTGATTTATATTTATTTTATCCATGATTTCTATTTTATTCAATCAGAAACATTTATAATACCTATTACGTGCTTAATATTGGTGTTTTATATGTATGAGTCATTATTTTGTCACATTTGTATCTAACAGAATAGTCTTTGTTCTACTAAGGCTGTTCCTCTGTCTTCTTTTTCTTTTTCTTTCTTTATTTTTTTGGTGGGATTTTAATATTGTTGCTATTGTTATTTTTGAAAAAAGGGTTTATAACTCTGAAAATCACCTTATTTTAACAATAAATATTACCCTTTTAAATCTTTTTTTCTTTTTTCTTTTCCCAATATATTAAGGAAAGACAAATGTTTTTGTCATATGGATAGCTTTTATAATGCTTAAGTTAAGGCTATTACTGTGCCCATCACAAAAATAGTGTTCATTGTACCTGATAGGTAGGTTTTTGCCCCTCCTCTCTCCCCATCCCCACTTCTGGATTGCCAATGACCTTTACTTCCCCGCGTGCCCATGTGTGCCCATCGATTAGTTCCAATTTGTAAGCCTCTGTCATCTTAATAATCTTGAGCTATACTTTTGTAACTTATTAAAGAGCACCATGACATTTTTTGTGTGAACAAACAGAATGACAGAGCAATTAAAGGTGCTATGCTTTTTGTTTTCAACATGAAACTGAATAATAATTTCTCTTCTGTTTCTGACACCCCTTCGTCTTCTTCTTCTTCTTTTTTTTTTCCTTTTTTTTATTGCCCAAGGCTGGAATGCAGCGGCGCAATCATAACTCACTGTAGCCTCAAACTCTGAGCCCAATGATTCTCTTGCCTGAGTTGGCATGTATCACCATCTCTGGCTAATTTTTTTTCATTTTTTGTAGAGATGGGGTCTCACTATCATGCCCAGGCTTGTCTTGAACTCCTGATCTCAAGAGATTCTCCCACTTTGGCCTCCCAAAGTGCTGGGATTACTGTGTCCAGGCTTTGACACTCTAATGATGGAATGTTTAATTCTGACAATTTATAGGCTTCATATCCCTAAGAAGAAGTAGATCAGTCACCACTTCAGACACTAAATAATCCCATGTACCATTCCTCTGAGTTTTACTCAATCAAAAATAAAGTGAAGATATGGGTTACTGGCATTTATTCTATGCCTGAATTGTCCATAGGTAGAAGGATCAAGTTTTCCTAAATCATTACCAATATTTAGGTGCAGGAGGAGCGACAGAGTGCATCACTTTGTGTAGTTGACTGTCCTTCACATCTGATTCCTTCATTCTGTATTCTCAGAAAGCAACTTATCCTCTGGAGTCTTGAATCTGGTGTCTGAGAAACGCAAAGTTTTTTACCAAAAATTATCCTCAAAAATCAATCCTGATCTCTCCCTTTAATCCAGATTTTTAATAATGTTGAACTTTCTATCAATTTTTTCAATTCCTATAGCATTTTTGGATAGGGCTTTGCTCTTAACCTGATTCTGTGACATTCTTTGCTCCACATTCCCAGGATTAAACTTCATTCTAGTGTGTTAATAGCCTGGAATACAACCTCTCCATTTTACTATGAATTTTTTAGTAGAACCATTACTTCTGTGTTAATGTTTTTCTGTTTTATCCTCAATTACACTCAGTTCTGAATCTCCCAGATTCCTTATACCGTATGTTTGTTTGAGATATAGGGTGTTTGAGACGTGGGATTTCTCCCCCATAAATAACTATATTTTTAAATATCATTTCTTTGCAATGATTAAATAGAGATAAAAGGGAATCTATTTATACAATATCTACACATTATAGACAATTGCTAGAACTAAAAATTTTCAGAAGCCGTATTAACTTTTTGAATAAATTGAGTTTCCAAGGAAGCAACATCAGAGGCATACATATGTATTCTTTCTGCAAATGCATGGAAAATACTTTCTCCCCATGTTCCCAAAGAAGGCATGTCACCTTTCAAACCATGTTTGCTATTGAATATCATTTATACATAGTGGAAATACTAACATTTTCATCCATTCATGTAATTAAAAATTATAGTCTTCTGAGATAAAAACAAAAGAATGAGAAAGGAAAATATCATAATTCCTCCAAAATACTTACTGTTGCACTTAACTTTTATGACCTCAATGTGAACTTAAATGTAGTACTTTTTTCTTGAAAAGCTATTATTAAGTTGGGAGCATTAGAATTAACACTTCTTAGAATTAAGAAGGTTTGGTTATAATCAGTAATACATATTTCTGATTTAGTGTCAAAAATAGATTTAAAAATACATATTCATCCTTCATTTATCTGATCAACTCTTGATGTCTCCCATCTTCTCTAAGTAAGGCAGTATGCAAAGCACTATTTATCTAAAAAACACAAAAAGAAATGAGACATGGTTCTTATCTTTATCAGACTGATATTCCTGTGTGGTTGGAACAGCAATTATGGGGATGGAGGATTGATATAAAGTTGAAAGTGCAAATAGAAAAATAGTTAAACCATTGGGGAGTTCAGAGGAGAGAGGTTATTTAAAAGTTATTTTAACTTGACACATGAGTATAATGTGCCACATTTCTTACATTTCATGATTTGGTATTGCAAAATCCTACTAAGATATTAACTCCAAAAGAATATTCAAAAGATAAAACAGACCCATAGTATACCAGTGCTCTTACCCATTATGTGTTCTTTTTCTTTTTCTTGCTGAAATTTCTAATCACACATTCTGTTTTTTTTACTCTAGATTCAGGGTTACAATAGTCAATAGCTTCTTTTCTGGAAGAGAGAAGGGAGCTGAATTTCAAATGGAACTTTCCTTTCTTGACTAACTACTGTTGTTACTCTTCAAAGAACTCCCCAGTATCTCCCATATTCCAGATGATGCAGATAGCTTGTTTCTCCTTTGCACTGAAGCAATTGAGTCAGATTGGAGTTGCATTGTCAGTGCAGAAATACTATTAATTGTACATCTACCTAATTAATTCAAATAATTCTTCAAGGCATATATCAGTCAGATATTTTCAATTCAGTTTAAATATTAGAGAATTAAGACATAGTTCATAACTTAATAAAACAACGCAGCTAAGATGTCTCAGGTCTAGTACTAAATCTACCTCTGAACTTCCTGCTACTTCTCTAGTAAAAAAAGGATCTCAAATATAAATCCTTTGATGATTTCCCTCTTTTAAATTCTTGAAGACTTGCTGTCCTTTCCTAACTTCCACTTCACTTAAAAGTCTCTGAAATCACACAGTAGTCACTTTAACAATCTCTTTTGCCAGCATTCCCTATCCCTCTACAGTTACCAGATTTTTAAAAAAAATCATCATGTCATTTCCCAGATCGAATCACTTTTTATGGATCTTCATTGCCAGAATGAAATGCTAAATAAACTTTTTGGTTTGCAAAACAAGGCTCTTCTCAGCTAGCCTTTCTTCTCTTGCTTTTCTTCCACTGCTCACATGTATTCAAGCCATGTGTGACTATTTACTCTTCTTCAAAATTGCCATTCCCTTTCCTCCTAAGGAAGTGTTATACATTAGCGTCTTTCAAGTAAAATCAAGGTGTGGGAAGATATTCAAACCATTCTGGTTTGTTTCACTAATTAATTTATTAATTAATAAAATGTAGACCTTTACAGCCCTGACAATACAATCTTTAGTGGAATGAAAGAGGAAAAGTTGATAGTCTGAATTGTATGTGAGTATTTTTTTTGACTGATATCAATTTTTTCCTTAGTGATATTTTATCCTTTCTTTGTTTTTTATTATTAAATGTATTGCAATGTGTTGTGTCAAGGAAATAATGCTGGAGTTCTAAAGAACATAACTGGGTTATGGCACTTAAAAGAAACCTTATAAATTTTAACAGGTGACCTTTCCAAAGCTGTCAATAGCAAAAGCTTTAGGCAATAAAGCTAGTAATTCATTCCGTCTCTATCTACACACATACATGTAATTAAATTTTATAATTATATATTTGGAAGAAAAATAAGAATATATTAATACTTCCATCCACTGCTTTTTAAAGACAGTTTATTAAAAGCATTGTTTTTATTTAATTTTTAAAAGTTTTATAAACAATGCTATTTTCTTCCATAGGTTTAATATACTTTCCAAATGTATAGGCATAAATGTATGCATGTGTAGAGAGAAAAAAATGTAACCTAAATAATGTGGTTGTCAGAATGCTCAAGGCCTGCTTTTCAAATTATGTGTAATATCACAAAGCAAGGAGGAAACCCTGTCAGTTTAGCTATGGAGTTCAAACATGCTAATGAGTACATATTCTGGCATAAATGTGGTTAGAAATGTACTGTGTCAAAGAGATTGATCTCCATAATAGTTAATGAATCTGAAATGAAGAATAGAGATACAGTGTCATAGATCCAATTTTATTGCTTGGAATTATATTTGCCCTTGGCAAAGCAGCTTGTTTATTGGTGCTCATTATACCTGATACAGTATTGTAAACTACTTTCATCTAGAAATAAAGGTTATCAAAGATCATAACATAATGCAGGCATGAGGAGTTTTCACAACACTTCAGCATGCTTTTATTATTGACTATAATACAGCAATACTTGTAGTGTAAGTATTAGCATTACAATTATATTACCACCACCTTACCTGTAGTTTTAGTGTCAAAAGAAATTATATTTAGTCAAGCTTGGATAATGGTGCAACTAAAAGCAGCATTGAAAAATCAAAACTGAATGCTTGGCAAACATTTGAAAACACATAGGACCGATTTATTATTCATATTGAATAAAATTATTCCATAGTACCAATGGAAAGAAAACACAAAACAACTTGACTCACTGAAAACTGCTACTATTTAACTTCAATGTACTGGGAATCCTCTTAGCTTAAAGAATTTGGGGCAGGAGGTGGGGGACTGCTATATAAAGTTATCATTTTCCTACAAATTTTATAGTTGAACATTTATTTGATTTTCTCTCATACAAGGATATTTAAGAGACAATAATTTTATTACACAAGTTATATTGAAGCCGTACCTAAAAAAATTGAAAATTTTAAATAATCTTAAAATGAATTAAATATCCATTAGACATCTTTAATTGCATGTCTTTTTAAAAGTAAGCAAAGTTATTGTACAGCAAGGTTACTATAGTTAATGACCACATATTATATTCTGTTTTTTATTGGGGGCAGGGGACAGTCTCACTCTGTTACCTCAGCTAGAGTGCAGTGGAGTCAACATAGCTCACTGTAGCCTCAAACCCCTAGGCTCAAGCGATTCTCCTGCCCCAGTCTCCTGAGTACCTGGGACCACAGGTGCATGTCACCACCCTGGCTAATTTTTCTATTTTTTTGAGAGAGGAATCTTGCTCTTGCTTAGGCTAGTCTCAAACATCTGGCCTCAAGCGATCCTCCCTCCTAGGCCTCCCAAAGTGCTAGGATTACAGGCGTGAGCCATAGCACCCTGCCAACATTTGTATTCTTAAGCATAAATAAAATAAGCGTTGTGTGCTCTTACCACACACACACAAAAATGATGATCACAATGAGAAGTAATGTACTGATTGATTAGCTAGGTTTAACCAT
This sequence comes from Lepilemur ruficaudatus, assembly GCA_963574885.1. NCBI lineage: Eukaryota > Metazoa > Chordata > Mammalia > Primates > Lepilemuridae > Lepilemur > Lepilemur ruficaudatus. Next base: position 24,175 of record CAUYRT010043667.1, on the reverse strand, counting down.
TCTATAACATATATGTACTGCAAAACATCACGTTACGCACAATAAAAACATACAGTGTTATCTGTGCCTTTAAAAGAGTAAAATAGAAGTAAGCAGAGGTTTTTAATTTAACTGAAAAAGGTGAGGTGTTGTGCTTATATTAAAAGACCATTTTCCTCTTTTGCCCCCAAAGTGTCAAATGTATAAATAAACATCTAAAGGCAAAACATGACTATCTTTCCAAAATCATAAAGTAGCAATTGTTGAATAAATGAATATCTGCTTTTGTTTCCAAAATCAATCTAATGGGAATTTCTAAAGATTCGGATATTTTCATATATTATATTGATATTCTTTTATTCATTTTATTATCAAATACTTATAAGAGAAAAATGTGCTTGATTAGTATCCTTGATAGAGTATTTCCTAGTGTTCAACTACAATACTTACGAAAACAAAGAAAAAATGTACTTAAAAATAAGTGTTTTTTAATAATAAATTTAAAACATCTGATACTTAAAAATATTGTGTAACTTCCACTTACTAAATGAATGATTTAGGTATAAAAAGAAATACATAGATATGCAGCTGAAAATGCTTAATCATAGGTGGCATTAATGTTTAATAAATATGTTATTCAATATTCTCTTTATACATCCATTTTAGAAGTTCAAATATAATATGGTTTGGATGTGATAAGCAAAGAGTTAACTTACGATATTATAACAAATCTAATATTGCACTTGTCATGTAGTGCACTGATTCTGAGTGTCAGACAGTAATTAAGGAAAGAATATTTTCAACAAAGATCATCGGTTTAATTCCTGCTATACAGTGTTAATTGGTCTGAGTGCAGGCAATTGGACCATTTCTCATTCAGGAGGTGAGAGCAATGGCATAATTTCAAAAATGCACACTGTTTAGGCAAAGACAGACTAAACGGAATTTTCTTCATCTAAGAAAGGTTAAAGATATAAAAGGATGTCATTAAAGAAAACTTACTGTGGAAGAAAACAAAATTTTCTATTATGCTGAAGAATTAGGGGGAAGCATATTTGTGAAAATAATGTTTTACAGGTTTCAAAATAAAATTTTAGAAAAATGCCTAATGTAGTTATTAAAAAGCAATAAGAGCATGATATTTGTATCACGGATTTGCTGAGGTGAGAAGAGATTACTGAGATATAAAAAAATGAAAAACAAACACAAAGCAGAATGCGTTTCAAAGACAAAAGGGTAGTTGAAAAATTAGTGGGTTGAACTAAATAAAGGACTAAAGTTAAGGAAAAATCTAGTGGTAGAGTTAGCATCACATTGGGTGAAGTAGGGAGTAAAACTGAAGAAGAGGAAATTGAATACTGATATGGAAAATAAATCAAGACAAACTGCTGTAACGCATAGAACCCGGACAGAAATGCTGAAAAGAATTAGAGAGAATATATAGGGAAGAAACGGAAAATTAACATAAGGTTTATTTAAAGAGGAAACAAAAACTACAGGAAAAAACACCAAAGACAAAGTTTTGAAAACATTTAAACACACCTATACATGAAATTAGTTACATTTTTAATTTGAGGAAATGAAAATGTAAGTATTTAGTCAAAATATGTTGCAAGTAAAACATCAAGTAGTGTTCAATATTCTCCTTTACAATTCTAAGTGATAAATGATAATGGAGTTAGTGGAGAAACTTAGTTATAAACGAGGATTCCCTATATATTTATTAGTTGTTTATATGTGAAAGCCACTTTCAAAACTTCAAGATAATAAACAGGAGGAGTGGGAAAAAACAGTGTATTTCTCTTTTTACATAGAACAGAGTCAAATGATATTGCTCAGGAATTTTACAGGGAAAAAGAGTTTAAAATAGGTTTGTAAAACTTACAGTCCAGAAAATATATATAAACTGTAATATATATTTTATATTACAGTGTGTGTATATATATATGTATATATATACTTTATCTATATAGTGGAGCCTAGGAGTAGTCATGAATTTTAATCAGGAGCATGCCATGTATGCCATGGTAAGATGGGCATTGAATAATACTATGCTGGCAGCAATGTGAAAAATATATTGAAAGAAAAGTAGCAATATTAGTAAATAACAATGACTGATAGTCCTAACAGGATTTTTGATGTAAAATTATGAGGCATAGGAAAGAGGGAAACCAATAGTAGTGAGGAAAAAAAAGTAACATATTGAATGCACAAAATCAGATAGATTCCCTGAACAATTTGAAATTGAGGATTTAGAAAGGAGAGAGAAATAAAAATGACGTCCACATTTCTTACTTGAGGGAATGGACAGATTCTGGTATTCTTCATTAAGAGATGAAAATTAGGAAGTTAAATAAATTTTTCAGAGTGAGGAAATGAGGAAAGGAAGAAATATTATGGATTCATTTAACATATTGATTTTGAGGTGCTCATTGGAGTCTGTAGAGAGAGGTAGAGTAGGCAATTCAATATGCAAATGTGGAGTCAGGAAGGGAAGAATAATTATTGGTGTTGCAGCTAAAGCTGGTTGTTTAAGCAATAAAAAGAGATGTGATTCAGCAGGGAAGGTGTATAGTTGCAGATTCTTAATTAGTGGTCCTGGCATATTGGTATGCTGGAAAGGGCTTCCAGGTGGGCCTGAAACATTTTCCCTAGTACCCCTTATGAAAGCCTGGAAGAGTGTAGTGTTTCCAGAGTTAAGACTCTATTTAAACACACGCTTTCTCCCCTGTTTCCCACAGTAAATCACTAATATTTGGACCTCAGTCACATTATTGGACAGAAACAATTGAAATAGAACAAAGAAACGATGTCCTGGAGGCAGAGGGAAAAAAAAGTCAGTTGAGTGAACTAAAATATCTAATTAATTTTGCCAGTACCAAGTGATTGCTACGGGGTAGAAGCTATCTCAATTATAAAACTCAACATCATATTTAAGTGCTTTGAAAGGATGGAGAAATATGGTCATTACATATTAGCTTTTCTATTGAGCAGCTTGGCTATAAAAGAAAGGAGCAAGAGAAATTAATAGTGAGAGACAGTGTAAGGAGAAGGGGAAATTTTATAGCATGCTTGTAAGTGAAGGAAAGAGGGGAGAGTAAAGAGTGATTGGTTTACAATACAAAGAAAGGAAGATCATTGACGGAACAAGATTGCTGAAAATAATGCAGATGTGAGATTTGTCTATGGAGAGAAACGTGAGATCATGGGATTACATTCAGATTAAACAGAATTAAAGGGAATTCCCACATCAGAGCTTCTATTTCCTTTGTAAGAAAGTAGGCAGTAACATTGGTTTAGAGTGAGTAGGAAACATTGAGTAGGAGTCTCTAGGAGAATCACGGAGGCTTGAAAGAGCAGTTTCGGGAAAAGAAAGAGATTGCCTACTATGGACTCATTATGACATACCCTTTTCTTAGACTGAGAAGAAAGAGTGTAGTGCTTTAGTAAGGGTGATTGATGTTAGCAGTCACTTGGATGATAATAAGCAAAAACATGACTTTCTTCTTATTAAAGTAATCTTCTGGCCGTATTTCTTTGAGTAATTGACCCATTTTTCTTACTTTGCCAGGGTAGTGTATAGAGTGATGTGTTTTCTATCATACTTTGGGTTTATTCTCAATGATCGGGAAACTTTAGAGAAATGATTTGAATCTAGAGTATGCCACTGTGGTAAATCAGGTACCTCAATACAATTTTTACCCCTCATTTGAATTATTTTTAGAATCTATAATACAGAGCACAATGCCAAAATATTACTTGACAATGTTTTATGTTTTTATTTCTTGATGTAGACTGTTTTTGTAAGAATATATGCTCTGGAAGTAATCCTTTCTGTTTGAAAATGGGTAAAAAAAATAATATAGAAGTATTCTAAATTGGAGATTGATTGGGAGGAATACAATATCACAACCAAATACCCTGATTTTTGTCAAATTCTATGTTTTATCTGAGATAGTAACGTTCATGCATTAGATTACTCAGGAAAAGCAATGGTTCTTTCCAAATTTGAATTTCATTTTGTTTTTCTTACTGTCACAATAATTTTAAGAGTAGCATTTATTTGGAAATGTTTTGAAACTCCTCTGTTTGATAAATTATTATAGGCAACAAGGAAGAGGAGGCCAGAGACATGCTGAGTAATTGCTTTAATTGCTCTCGGAGAAAACCGGGATTTGCAAGACATTTTGAAAATTCAATTTGAAATGTCTTCTTTTGGTTTCTTAATATCTTTTAACTATTTGACATCTTTTTACTTCTCAAAATAATTGACTGTAGCTATCGATGCCAAATGTGCCCCATAGCTTCACATACTTTGAAGTCTATGCTTATGCTTTTGTTATTATTTTCCTAAAATTAATCCAGCACCTTTGAAATGGATCAATGGAAAATACTCCCTTCTTTCTCCAATATTGTATTTTCCTTTAGTCTAGAGCTTCACTTGCACAATTCTGTTGAAGATGGATGTCTAAATTATCTGGTTTATTCCTATTTGAAATAGAACATAGCCTTCCTGGACATAAACTGTATCACAGTCAACCACACAAAGTGAATCTCACTGGCTATAGCTCATAGCAACAGAAGATACAAATTGTTGCATATATATTTGCAACACAAGACATAAAAAATTTTCTTCTGTAATCTTGAGCACTTCCAACTGTTGACCTTTAATAAATGTTAGAAAATGACAACAAAATCAACTACTTTGGTTTCTATATTTCAAAGAGCATAATTTATAACAATATTACATTATAAACCTAATTAAAATGACAATTTGGGTATTTTGTACTCTATTTATTTTCAGGCACATGGAGGTTTTGGCTATTCATACATTACATTACTTGTCGTGATAATAGAAGTTAAGTGTATGACCTGAAGTTGTCATTAAAATGCATTGATATGAGTCTCAGAAGGCCTTGAGCTCCTTCTCAGGATGAGCCAAAGCTGCTATCTTTATCAAATCTCTGGCACAATTTCTCCTAATATTTTACCATACTGCAAAATAATTTGCTTTTTGATGACCAGTGTAACATTTGTACAGATGCATACCTTATGATGCCAAATTCCTTAACTCCAAATATCATAGTATGAGGAGGGGCACTAAGGCAAGTTTGTGGTTGATGTTCCCATCAAAGGAGCTTCCACAAATTAACTGGGAACACATCCCCAGTTGACGAGCAATGTGAGTTGTTGCATTTTTCATCTTCTCTAATTAAAAAAAATATCTGTCAATAAGTAGAGTGCTACAGCTGGCTCTGATTTCTCTATATTTGACATTCTCCTTTGGGGCTCCTATAATGATGACATTAAATGTTTTCATAAACTCAGAATGCATTATGATAGTCACCTGCATTAGTGACATTAACAGTTGAATTTTGATGTCAAAAATCAAGGCATTAAAAAATCTTATGCCTTAAAAATATATAAGGATGAGAGTAGGGTGGTGGTGGTTGTAGTAAAACATGTTTTTGAAGCGCATTTTGCATAATAGAAACACACTTGAGCATGAAGATTAGGAGTGTCTTAGTATATTCGGGTTACTATAACAAAATATCATAAACTGGGTAGCTTATAACAACAAAAATTTATTTCTTACGATTTTGGAAACTGGAAAATCCAAGATCAAGTTGGTGGCAGATTTGGTGCCTGGTGAGAGGCCTTCTTTCTAGATCATAGATGGTACCTTCTAGCTGGGTTCTTACATGGTGCAAGACGCTAGTTAGCTCCTTGAAGTCTCTTACAACACTACTAATCCTAATCATGAGGGCTCCACTCTCATGATCTAAGCACTTCCCAAAGGCCTTAGCTCCTTAGCCATCACGTTGAGGTTAGAATTTCAGCAGGTAAATTTTGAGGGATGCACATGTTCATACCACAGAAAGAAGAACTTATAAATTTTAATCTGACAAAAAACAAGGTTAAGTGGTACATAGAAAGCCACTAAAATGCATCTCCTAAGGGAATTACACTTTGGAGGGTTTCCATTTGTGATATAATTTAAAGCAAATATTTAAAATAGTATTGATTTATGTATACAGGCATATTTAGGTATACTATTTTTCATTTTTTTTCAGTTATTTCTATTTGTATTGTTTCTCCTCCTTTCTTATTTTCAATTTGAGTTAATCAAATAGTTTTAATAATCCATTTTAATTCTTCTAATTCTTTTTAGCTCTAGACTTATATTTTTTGGAGGTTGCTTTTAGTATCATCATAGGCATCCTTAAATTATTACATTCTTGGAATTAATATTTCAATTCATGTAAAATGTAAGAAACTTGAAACAGTGTAAATCTCTACTTAATTTTCTCTACTTAAGTCCCCATTTATTTCTATTGTCATATATATAACATCTGCATGCACTGTATGTCCCATAATACAATGTTGTAATTTTGGGGTTGAACAGTCAACTAACTTCAATTAAGTAAAAGAATAAAAAATAGTGTTTTACATTTAGCTAGGTATTTACTATTTTCATTGCTATTCATCTCAGCTTATAAATCACAACTTCCATCTGTTAAATGATTTCCCTTTAGCCTAAATAACATTCTTAAGCATTTCTTATAATGCACTTCTGCTGTCTATATAGCCTCTCAGATTTTTTCTTTGTGTTTTAGCCACAATTTTTGTATTGTCATCCATTGTGAGTATTTTTCTTTAAGTCTTTGAAAATATTTATAATTCTGCTTTAGTCTTTACTAGCAAATTGCAACAACTGGAACACTCTATAAAGTCCATTTCTTTGGAGTTCTTTCCTCTTGATTATAGATCACTCTTGCTAATTATTCACATGTTGTGTATTCATTGTTGTTGTTTCAGTGTACTGGGCATTGCAGATGATACACTGTAGAGGACCTCTATTCTGTTTTTTTTTATTTAAGGTTGACTTTTTTTTCTAGAATATCATTAAATTAATTCCTAATCACCTTCAAATTATGGGGTCATGTTTTAAACTTTCCTAGAGTTGACTTGTTTTAATTTTGCCTACAGTCTTAGAGTGACTTCTCTGTACTAAACAAATTCTTACCCAAATATGTGGGTCTCCTGAAAATTCTGTGCAAATATTGAGGTGTTCACAAGCCTTTCTATCTCAGAGACCTACAGACTTCAACTCTCTCCTGCAGAAATCTATATTCAACTTTGTTAGCCTTCTGTCTTCTTCTTTCCATATTTTTGGGGGTTCCTTGGAATTTCTCCTGTACAATGTCTAGATCCAAAGTCAGGCATGGATTTGAGGTGAGCTTATGTGGAGATATAAGGCTTACCCTTTGAGGTTTCTCCTTTCTTGGAGTTACCCCTTTTGTTTCTAACTAGAAGCCTTAAACTCCATTCTCTGATATCTCAAACCTATATGACTAGATTTCTTTTTGAATTCTAATGCCCCTGCTCTGCATAGACTAAGAACTTTCCTCATTGAGAACTTAATATTACTTAATGTGGGACCTATCTTATGAGTCAAATCCTTTATAATATATACATGCATTTTGTCACTTTTCAGTGCCTTCAAATGGTTGTTTTATAATTTAAAAAAAAAATCTGTCTAGGATTTATAATTGTTAATGTTAAGAGTCTTTGTTCAAACAAGCTACTTCACCATCAATAGAACTAGATTTATTCATCTATATTTAAGATAACATTTTTACAGTGAAATTTATCCTGGCTTACTATTTATAATAGTAACATAGGTTTGCATTTAAAATAAATTCATCTAGCCAAAAAATGCATTGATTCAAAGAAAAGCATTAAGTGTATAAATCCATACAGATGAAGGTATGTCAAAAATCACGAATGTAAATATGAAAGGCCAAAATATTAGAAATGCATTACTGGATTCATTAATGTTATTGAAGTCTTAGCTTGTTACATGACTGCGATAAAGTTGTAGAATAATTGATAGAAACAACATTTTTAGAAGCCTCTGATGTTTGTATAATTTATAACTCACCCACCTTACAAACACATAGTTTATTGCAAAAATATTAACAGTTTAAAGTTTTTATTAGGCTTCTTTTAAATCTTTGACAATCTCTTAATAGAGAGGGAGTTATAAAACTCTGAGGACAAAAATAAATATTCAAAATGTCATACAATAAAATTACACCACAGACTCCTGGATTGTCTTCAGCATATATCCAAAATGATCATCATCTGAACTTGGGATTATTATGTGCTTGCTATACGCTAAACTGAGCATTTAAGAATAATTGGAAATATTCTTTGGCTCAACTTGAAAGATTTTGTATGTCAGGAAATTTGTCAAGTGAAATAATAATAGCGGCACCTCTTCATAGAACTGTTGTGAAGATTAAATTGTGTAAAATACATGCAGAGCACTTAGAATAGCTTGGCATCTAGTGTTAATATTGGAGGGTGTATGACGCATGATGAGTACTGTATGTTAGAATGATAAAGCTGGAATAAAGCCTAAATAAGAGAGTAGTAGAGGTGATTAATGCTTAAAGGTAATTGTGATAACTTATCTAAGTGATGATGAGGGTATGTCCAAGGAAGTACCATAAAGAACAGAAAAGAGGACTGTGTTGATGTCTTGGTGACCATTAAATGTAGTGAATAAGAAAAGTAGTCAAAGATGCCCCACGTTTCCCAAGTTTTATACCTGAACATATAATTACATGGGTAAAAATAAAACGGATAGGTAATGAAGAATAAAATATGGTTTGTAACTAGGCAGAAATATTCTTTACTTCCCAATTTAAAAAATAAATAGAAATGAAATGGAAAGGTAAGATGTTCAAATGTTGATACAATGAATTTGAGGAGCTTTGGAATAACCAGCTATTAGTGTCTATTAGTATCTAGCAAGTAATCGATAAAAATGACATCAAGAGAAAAGACAAAGTTATTCACCCATTGCAAATATTTAACCGTCATGTTAGATTACTCTCCTTGGTCTCAAAATCCATAGTTGACTCATTGTTGTCAGTGAATCCACAGACCGGTTTCCATCAGACATATATGGCTCTTTGCATAAAATTTGAGAAGCGTTAATAGAGAGACAGAATAAGTAAGAGAAATGTATAGATAAATTGTGGGAATAATCAAAAGATAACGATAGAAAGAAATATGCAGAAAGACAAAGACACTCCTAGACTTAAGGGAGAGACAGGTATGGGGAAGAATCTTGAGAAGACTTCAAGACCAAAAGGAAATAGTAAAGATGAAAGGAAACTAAAGAAGCAAGATACAAAATGGAGTCTGAAGTAAACATTAGTTACGGACATTGCATGTCAGTGTATCACACTGTAGACATATAAATAGCTTTTGTGATAATGATTAGCTGTTTATTTCTCATAGCTCTTTAACTGTTAAGCATATCTATAGGCTTAGAAATATGCTGAAGAATGTAATAAAAGGAATATTATATCAAGCCTAATTATCTGGTGATTGTAGTATCAGTGATGAAAGTATTATCATTATAATGATTAAATCAAGAAGAGGGTTCAATTTGGCCTTTGTCTATAACTTCTTTTTCCCATCCTAGAAGTTAACATGATCTAAATTGTGTTTATAAATACAAAGTGACTTTGATTTCACCTCTACTCATATAATAATGTCAGGATTGTAATTTGTTTATGTGGAGATAAAACTGGTAACAAATGATTCTGGTTATGGATCACACCATTTTATAAACAAACTATATGCTATAGGGTTAGTTGAAACACACACATACACTCAGTCACTAAATATAAAACTCAGACTAAATATCTGACTGAATGAATTGAGCTGCTTTAATATTTTTATTACAATTTTGTCGGTTTGAGGGCACAGTTTATGTTATCTATTTGGAATAGACTATATAATTTTCTAAGTAATAACTAAATAATGGAAACTAATTTATTATAAATTCTAAACAGAAAAAGCAGATATATGTTTTCAGTAATGATGGAGTATGGCTCTGACATAATTAAGAGTTTTGATGACTAATAGAATTCAGGCAGTTTCCTACCATAATTAATGTTTTTTTTTAAATTTTTCTACTGCCTACTATGCATTATTCATATGAAAAATTAGAGCAAATAGCACAAATGGACATTTTAACAGCAGCCAAAAATCAGGATTTGTGACTTACAGTGTGATAGCTAGTCTGAGCTTATAATCTATTTACCCTATGGAGCCAAAGAATTGCCGTAATACTCTGTATTTAAGCCACTTTATTTATAGTTTAACAAATATTTAAGAAGTTAACCATTTTTCCATTTAAAAATCACAAAAAAGAACATTGATAATTAATGATTATAGTTCAATATGGGGAGGTTGATAAGTAGTATTATTAGGATGGAATGGATTAAAAGACTTAAGCAGGTCATTTTTATGCTCACATGAGAGACGGTGTTTTGTGTTTTTTTCATGCTCTATGTTGGTTTACAATGGAGTGCATTTAACGATCTTAAGTTTTTTATGAAATAAGATGAAGTATAAATATACAAAAATAAACACATTATTCATTATTGTAGAATAACATTTTGTTGTTTTTCATTAGGAAGATTAAGATTATAGAGAATGAAACATAAACCAATTAGCAGAGCCTTCCAATGAATGATTAAATCCCTCCTCATTTGCAAGTACACTTTTGTAAGATTTCTTGTTTTGTTTCTTTGCAGTTGCTATCTGGGAACAAAAGCACTAAAAATGCCAACTTTATATATGTAAATAAATGAAACAAACACATATAAAGGGGAAAAAAACTTCAAGGAAGCTGACAATTGCCAACACAAATATATCTAATAATTAAGGAGGTTATGAGTGGCCGACATTTTAATGCTTATACTGATTTTAAAATTCCGTTCTTCCTACTATCCAGTTTGGTTTCAAAATGTTTATTTTCACACTCTTAAGGTTATGTATTTCCTAATTAAACCTCTCAGTTGCCAGTAAGTTGGGTTTCAGTTTTTTAAAGTATTTTTCTAGGCACTCTTAATGATATTAAAGTTTTTACTCTTACATTTTTTAACTACTGCAATATCATCCACAAGAACTCTACACTTTTGTGTCCAAGCATAGCTTAACTAGAGATGCCCTAAATACCAAGTATGTCAAATTTTCACATTGGGATCTGTGGTGCTTCTAAGTTCTTGAAATGCTTAAAAGCTTGAGCTGATTATCATGAACTGAGGGAGCCAAATATAATTTGGACTTCCTTCTTTTTTCACCTGCATTTATATGTGTGAAGTTAATATATTGTATCTTGGGAACATGAGATTATTGAATATCAAATACTGAACTATGGGTTAAGGATCTAGCATGCAGAGTAGCATTACGGTGTGAGAAGTAAAGCCCTAAGACAATGTCTATAATAATTTCGTTTTTAATCCTTCTCCCTGAGTTAATTTGTTGGTACAACTCTATAATTATTTATCATGAGGACATAAGTAGATGGTAAATGATGACATAGATCATTATTTACATGATTAATAAATTATACTTGATATCATTTTATATTTAATTACTCTTTATCCATGTGTTCTTACCATGCAGAGAGCTTAGTTCGTGTCAATTCCATGGAGAGGGTGTCCTGTTGGATAACGAAGTTTTATGTGGCACCCACTCAGAAGGCAGTTGGCACTATGCCCACCGTTCTGTGGTTTGTCAGCGTGTGTGAATATAAGATTGCGTCTTCTTTTCATCAGCATGCTCCTTCTCCTCCTTCAGTCATTAATCCTCTAGGCCTTAGTGAAAGAACAATGCATATACTTTTCATGGGAAAACGTGTGGACCTAAATACTTTATTTTTTGTAGTCAATCATTTTTAGGCCAAATAGGCAGTCAGGGAGAAACTTACATTTAGTTTAAACTAAAATATCAGATTTTAGTACTTAAGACATCACATAACATACATCTGTATCTATATATCTATACATATCTTAAAGTAAACACTGCTATGCCTTTTTTATTTATCTAGCTTGTTCCTCTGTAACTTACCAAGTTCACTAAAGTCATCTATCTTTCTATTCTTGATGTTTGGATCTCCTGACATATTTTGACAATACTATAAAGGTTTAATTTGTTTTCTTTTCTTACATAGAACATTAAGCTGTTAGCTGCCCTGAATTATATAATACAAAGAAGTTGAAACCTGGCAAGGCCAATGGAATGCTGACTCTGGTTTTTGATCTATTGAACTATCAGCACTTTTTAGGCCCAACAGATTCAAATATGCAATCAAAATATTTACTTACATGGAAATAAATGTCTATTTTGAGAATATTATTGCTAATTATAACAGCAGAGCAATCATAATCATACATTTAAGATTAATGATATTTTTGACTAGGAATAAAATAAATACTTATGATCATATTTATTTTATGCTAGGTTGTCATGTGGAAGGACAAGTGCTAAATGCAAAGTAGTAAACAGAACATGATCTGGTATTTTAATGTTTTAAAATAGTATGTTATTATTTAATGTCTGTACTATTTAGACAGAAAGTAAACTATGGTAAACACATTTTCTTTTTTTTCATAAGAAACATATTTGGCAGTCATTACATTTAGCTATATTTTAAGTTTATTTTTATTATGGAATGTTATACTTAAATTTATTAAATATTTTGATACAAGGCTTTTTAGAGTTTTATCAAATTTCTGGGATAAGTTCAAAAAGTAAGCAAGGGTTTCAAAAAGAATAAGAGAGAGGTAAAGAGTTTAATTATTTTGGAATACACATTCAAGTCTGCTGTCTTGGGTGTGAATCTTGGATCTTGGATCTGAATTCTTGACCAATGATAAGAGTGGACTTAGGATTTTTCCTAAATGACTAATGGAATAGAGGAAGAGATACATTTTAGAAGTATTCAAAAGATATATCTTCCTGGGTCAAATCATAGGTAATAGATCCATGCAGTGGTGAGGAAGAGGATGAAGTAAAGATTATGTGCTAATGTTAAGGTTCCCTATCAGAAATAGGGCAAAAATTGGTGAATTGGTTGCTTAATAACAGTAATTCTGGGCCACACCAACAATTTCAAAAGACAATAATTAATGTTTCTGATGATAAGTTTAGAATATCCATAATGTTCTGGAATTAAAATTTAAGCATTACATAAAAGTCTCAAATTGGTGACTATTAAAATCTGCTCAATAATCTTACTAAAAAAAACCTAAATTTATAGTCCATATTCATTATAGGAACTACATTTTAAACAAAACATTTTATTGAATAACTACTCTGTACTAGTTATACTCTGAGATGACAGAAATTCATGGGGAAATCATAAACCAACTTTTCCACAAAAAAAATTCTTAAAAATTGTATGATATTGTAAGACTTTTAATTGGAGGTGATGAGTAGGTTGCTAGAATGAACATATGAGGGATTTTGACTAGGTGTGTAAGTTTGGATTGATTTATTAAGAAGAAAATGCAGGCAGGGAGCGGTGGCTCACACCTATAATCCTAGCGCTTTGGGAGGCCAGGTGAGAGGATCATTTGAGGTCAGAAGTTCGAGACCAACCTGAACAAGAGTGAGAACTCATCTCTACTAAAAATAGAAAAAATTAACCAGGCATGGGGGCACATGTCAGTATTCCCAGCTACTCGGGAGGCTAAAGCAGGAGGATCACTTGAGCCCAGGAATTTGAGGTTGCTGTGAGCTAGGCTGATGCCATGGCCATGGCACTCTAGCCCAGGCAACGGAGAGAGACTCTGTCAAAAAAAAAAAAGAAGGAGAAGAATAAAATGCAACAAACCTGAGAAGGAGTAACTGAACAAAAATCAGCAATACATGTTGTCGTTATATGTTTAAAAAAGAAACATTTTCTAATGGAACTGAGTAGTCAATTCTGTTAAATGATGCTGAGAGGTCAAATAAGCAGCTAGAAAAAGAAGAAGAGGAAACTAAAAGATACTGATTAGGAAATAAATGGGAAGTCAGGAATAAGAGAAAAGGATTTTGAGAAGACTACCAATGAAAGGGAGGAGAGAAAATGGGCTGTATTTGGAGGATGATGTGGGAAAAAGGCACAGTTTTAGTGTTATGTTTTGCTTTGTTTGAAGGATAAGGAACACAAATGCATGTTTGTAAGCTGTGAATGATACACACTGAGGAATATGAGAGTGACTTTATAGCTTACCACAAAAGTAAATTGCTGGTAAAGTTATGAGTTCCTCTGATTTTACAAATGATGAAATGAAATGCATCCAATCTGCCCAGTAAGCCAATTTGTCTAGCCATGCTTAGTTTCTACCCACCCTGCAACCACAGAAAGTGATAATGAGAAAAGGATAGGAAATCAGGTAGGAATTTTTTCTTTTTCAAAAGAGAGATTATGATAAACCATAAATGTATTAGTTTCCTAGGGTTGCCATAACAAATAACCACATGAATTGAGAAGAGTAAAAAAAGAGAAATGTATTTTTTCACAGTTCTGGAGGTTAGAAGTATGAAATCAAGGTATGCAGCAAAGCTATGCTCCCTGTGAAGGATCTCAGGATAAATGCTTTCTTGCCTCTTCCAGCTTTTAGTGGACCCAGATGTTTATTGGTCTGCAGCAGTATAACTCCAATCTCTGCATCATTTCCATCATCACATGGCTTTCTGCTGTGTATATTTGTCAAATCTCCCTCTCCTTTTTCTTATTATGACAACAGTCATTTGTTTTAAGGTTCATTGAAGTTCAGGATGATTTCATCTCTCTCAAGATCCTTAACCAACTATATCTACAAAGACCCTATTTCCTAATCTTGCCAACCAGATTCCCTGCCTCTCTCTCCCCAAGTTTGGATTTCTCCAGTTGCTTCTCTGATGATTTACAATGCTCTTTCTGAAAAGTTCCATCCACAGGTGAACTTCCATCTTTGATCTCCTTGACGACAGTGAGCACAGGCTGCTTCCAGTCAGCCATCTTGGCCTTGCTTTTTTAATGTACGTTTCCTTCCGGTGTTTTACAAAGCCCATGTTCTAATTTTCTTTCTACTGATTAATTTTTATTGTAAGATAATATCTTGGCTGTGTGTAGTGGCTCACTCCTGTAATCTCAGCATTTTGGGAGGCCAAGGTAGGATTGCTCTTGGCCTGGATTTTGAGGCTAGTCTGAGCAACATAGTGAGATCCTGTCTCTATGGAAAATAATAATTTAAAAAAATTAGCCAGGCATGCTCCCATGTGCCTGTAGTCCTAGCTACTCAGGAGGCTGAGTCAGGAGGATTGCTTGTGCCCAGGGGTTCAAGGCTGCAGTGAGCTATGATCATGCCATTGTACTCCAGTCTAGGAGAGAGAGTGAGACCCTGTCTCAAAAATAAATAAATAAATAGATTATATCTTAATGCTTTTTATTTCCGTTATGAAAGTGGAGAAATTAGTAATTTATATTTTCCTGTATCTCTCCTTTGCACCTCCTTTCCCCCAATTGTTTTTACTATTTTTAGTGCATTTCGTGGCCATTTTCAAAATTATTACAAGATATTCTTGCTTATTAATTTTATTAAATTTATATGCTTTTTATGGTCTGACACCTGAGAAAGACAGGTAAGGAAATGTATACATTGAGTGTGCCATTGTCATCTTATCTCTTTCTAATTTGTGCTTTTTTGATTATTACACATAATAATCAATATCATAATATTTATATTTTATTACCACAGTTTTCATGTTTGATTATTCTTGGTAATACTCACATCAATCATTTCACTATAGCTTTTAGAGAGTTTCTTTCAAAATTAGCTGAATTTTAAAATCTTTAAATGCAAGTAAAAGGCATCAATAGTAGAAACAAGAAAAGGTAGAAATACTGGCTTTCAGTATTTGAAATATCCAAGATTCCAAAATTCCAGAAATGAAGAAGGAAAAGAATAAGAATATAGGCAATTTTGGAGACTGATGGTGAAAATAGATGGAGAACTTCAGTAGAAATATTGGCTTTAAATATTTGAAATATCCAAAATTCCAAAATTCCAGAAATGAAGGAGGAAAGGAATAAGAACATAAGCAATTTTGGAGACTGATGGTGAAAGATAGAGGGAGAACACATCTAATGTCATTTTTTTTAACTATGAGAGTGGTACCATTATATACCAAACTGAGAGGGATGTTTGAGGGCCCAGCATATGAGAATAACATAGAGTATGTAAAAGAAGAAATAAACATTAAGAAGTGTTGTGGGGGCCCTGAATATGCATTTCTCCAAAGCAGACATAAAAATAGCCAACAGCAATATGAACAGATGCTCAACATCACTAATCAACAAGGAAATCAAATGAAAACTACTATGGTATAACCACCTCACACCCTTTAAGATGGCTATCATCAAGAAGACAAGAGATAACAAGCACTGGTGAGGGTACAGAGAACAGGGAATCATTATGTGCTATTGGTGGGGATGCAGATTGGTACAGCCATTATAGAAAACTGTGGAAATTCCAAAAGAAATTAAAAATAGGACAACCACATCACATGAGCTAGCAATCCCTCTTTTTGGTATATACCCAAAGGAAATAAAATCAGCACCTCATAAAGATATCTGCACTCCCATGTACACTGTAGCACTATTCACAACAGTCAAGGTATGGAAACAACCTAAGTGGTCATTGGCAAATGAATAGAAAAACTGTGGTGCATGTATATAATGGAATATTATTCGGCCTTAAAAAGGAGGAAATCCTGTTATTTGCTACAACACGGATGAGCCTGGAGGACACCATGCTAAGTGAAATAATCCAGACACAGAAAGAAAAATATTGCATAGTCTCAAGGATATGTTGAATCTAAAAAATGTCAAATATATGGATAGAGATAGAGACTAAACAGTGTTTATCAGGGACAGGATGGAGGAAATGGGATATGTAGGTCAAAAGATACACAATAGCATTTATGCAGGATAAGTCTAGAAATTTAAGTACAATATGAAGACTAGAGATAATAAATTAAATTCATGACTTTTGATGAATGGATTGTAGCTATTCCTGCTATACAACCCCCCCCCACACACAAATGGATAACTATGTAAAATAATGAATATGTTAATTTGTTTCACCATAGTAACCATTTTACTATTTGTATCCCATATCATGTTATATACTTTAAATATACACAATGCAATTTATTAAAAAAAAAAAAAAAAGAAATGTGGGAAGTTGAAAAGCAAACTGACAAGAAAAACATAGTATAATGGGGCAGAATTTTGGTTGCTTTATGAAATCAGTGACCATGCTCTTAAACATTATTCTTTAATGCCTCCTAAAAACAGAATCTGTAATGTGTGGAATTACCGCGTGCCAGATGTTTTATGCTTACTTGCTTTTACTGGGTCTCACAAAAATTCTAATAGTTTAGTATAATAATTCCCATTAACACACAAAGAAATTAACACAATGTTGAAGCATTGGTGAATTTCAAAATTTTAAAGTCAGTGTGTCATATTTTGTTATGCATCAAGAAATAGAAAAATTAAAGTTATGTGCCTCTAACTAAACTATTGTTTTAAAAAATAAAATATTAATAAAAAAATTACTGGTGCTTGCTTTATCACAAGGAGGTTTAAATACATATTAATAAAATTAGAAAATAACTTGGGTAAAAATCTCCAAAAACATTTTGCTTAGATTTATTTTATTGCCACTATAAGATAATATATTTTAGGGCCGGGCGCGGTGGCTCACGCCTGTAATCCTAGCACTCTGGGAGGCCGAGGTGGGTGGATCACTCAAGGTCAGGAGTTCGAAACTAGCCTGAGCAAGAGCGAGACCTCGTCTCTACTATAAATAGAAAGAAATTAATTGGCCAACTAAAAATATACAGAAAAATTAGCCGGGCATGGTGGCACATGCCTGTAGTCCTAGCTACTTGGGAGGCTGAGGCAGGAGGATCGCTTAAACCCAGGAGTTTGAGGTTGCTGTGAGCTAGGCAACGCCACGGAACTCTAGCTAGGGCAACAGAGTGAAACTCTGTCTCAAAAAAAAAAAAAAAAAAAAAAGATAATATATTTTATACAAAATTTTTGTCCATACATCAAATTATTATTACTAGATCTACTTCTACCATTTGAATACATGCTATTAAATTTTGTTTTATTTCTTAACTTAGATAATCTTTTTTAAAAAATTACCTATAAGGGGAAGGTGATCCAGAGCAATTCTATGCTTCACATAATTGGGCGTACTATAGCCAAGACAAAATTAAAAGCATGGATTTTTAAACAGATGTCTTACTTGTATATGTTCATAGTACATTGGCACATTTTCCATCAAAAACTCTGAGACTTCATGCTTTTCAGTTACATGGAAGAAGAGACAAGCCTGATAAATGTCTAGGAGAAAAAAAAAATAAATTAGTGCAGCTGTGACCCGGGTCAGAATTATTCTTAATATTCACAATTAATTTCTGGAGAGCAGCTTGTATTCAACATTACCAGCTGCTTCTTTAACAAATATGTGCACATTTTGGCAACTACAAATTTAGTAATTTGCTCTACTCTCATGAAAACCAAAAAAGGTGAAATCATCTTGTATGCTTTTCTTTTTCTTTTTCTAGTTTATTTTACAATAATTCTTTATAGCATTATGAATTATAAGTAAGAGTAAATTAAGAATGATGTGGTATATAAGCTACAAATAAGCCTCTTTCAAGTTAGGAAGCATATCTTAATTAAAATTTGGATGAATGGTAAAAAGAGACCTCTCAATGACTTTTTTTTTCAGTTGGGAATCTCCATAGAGAAATTTTCATTTTGCTAATTCATTTATGTACTTTGTTTAAAGTGTAGAAACCAGGTGAAATTATATTATATTACATTTAACCATGAATGACTACAATCAGCAATGAAAAGACAGTATTTTTATGCATTTTTAAATGGAGGTGAATAGTAGGAAGTGGTGCATGATATTTGCTATGCAAAGTGATACTGCTCTCTCATTACAAATCTCTTTAGAATTGTTTTTTATTAGTTTTTTTTTTTTTTAGATTAACCTGCTCCGAGGCTGAAGGATGAACTAGAGGACCTTTTCACATGAACTCTCTCTACATGTGAACTCCTAACACTAAAAATTCACCAATTAAGAAAATTCAATAACACTAGTTGATTATTATTTAAATGCATTCAAAAGGGAGACAACTTAAAGAGTTTGATTTAGTCATCCATAATGTATACATATATCAAAGTATCATTTTGGATGCCATAGACATATGCAATTTTTATTTGTCAAATAAGTTAACTTTTAAAAAGGGAGATAATATCCCATTATAAGAAAAACAAAAAAGCTTCGGTCTAATACAGACTTTGTTTCTATTTAAAACTTACTAATTACAAGCTATGTTTTCTTGACAGATCTTACAGTTCTGAATTTAATTTGTAAAAATGAGGTTAGACACATAATACATTTCACAGGATTACTGAATAAGAGCTTCGAATACCTGGCATGAACTCTGTCATGAATTTTGTACTTACAAAAGAATAGATTGTTTCTCTTTGAGACAACACCAAGTACTATGGGTGGAAATGAGACAGCACTCTTAAAGTTGATACTAAGAAACCAAGGGTAAGGAGTAATAGTTGAACAATAACCAAACCTTATTTTGAGTATCTGGATATACAAAGAAATAATGTGAAGAACCAATTTCAAATTTATATTTTATTTATTTTATTATTTTATTTTATTTCAGCATTTTATAGGGGTGCAAATGTTTCGGTTACATATATTGCCTTTGCCCACATGAGTCAGAGCTTCAGTGTGTCCATCCCCCAGATGGTGTGCACCCCACCCATTAGGTGTGAATATACATATCCCCCCTCCTTCTCCCACCTGCATGACACCTGATGAATGTTACTACTATATGTGCACATAAGTGTTGATCAGTTAATATCAGTTTGATGGTGAGTACATGTGGTATTGGTTTTTCCATTCTTGTGATACTTCACTTAGTAGAATGGGCTCCAGTTCTATCCAGGATAATACAAGAGGTACTATATTACCATTGCTTTTTGTGGCTGAGTAGAACTCCATGGTATACATATATCACATTTTATTAATACACTCATGTATTATTGATGGGCATTTGGGTTGCTTTCATGTCTTTGCAGTTGTGAATTGTGTTGCTGTAAACATTTGAGTACAGATGTCTTTATTATAGAATTTTTCCCCCCTTTGGGTATATGCCCAGTAGAGGGATTGCTGGATCAAATGGTAGTTCTACTTTTACCTCTTTAAGGTATCTCCATAGAACTTTCCACAGAAGTTGTACTAGTTTGCAGTCCCCCCAGCAATGTATGAGTGTTCCTATCTCTCTGCATCCACTCCAACATTTATTGTTTTGGAAATTTTTGGAGGGCCCATATGGGGATTGGGACTTTTTGATAAAAGCCATTCTCACTGGAAGTAAGTGATATCTCATTGTGGGTTTGATTTGCATTTCCCTGATGATTACAGATGTTGAGCATTTTTTCGTATGTTTTTTGGTCATTTGTCTGTCTTCTTTTGAAAAGTTTCTGTTCATGTCCTTTGCCTACTTTTTAATGGGGTTGTTTGATTTTTTTCTTGCTGATTTTCCTGAGTCCTATATAGGTTCTAGTTATCAGCCATTTATCGGATGCAGAGCATGTGAATATTTTTTGCCATTCTGTAGGTTGTCTGTTTGCTCTCGTGATAGTTTCCTTGGCTGTGCAGAAGCTTTTTAATTTGATCAGGTCTCTTTTGTTTATTTATTTTTGTTGTTGCTGTGATTGCCTTCGGGGTCTTCTTCATAAATTCTTTCCCTATGTCAATGTCTATAACAGTTTTTCCAACATTTTCTTCTAGAATTCTTATAGTTTCATACTTTATGTTTAAGTCTATTATCCACTGTGAGTTGATTTTCGTTTGAGGTGAGAGATGAGGATTCTGTTTCAGTCTTCTACATGTGGCTATCCAATTTTCCTAGTACCATTTATTAAATAAGGATTCTTTTCCCTAGCGTATGTTTTTGTCTGCTTTGTCAAAGATTAGATGGCTATATGAGGATTGTTTTATAACTGGGTTCTCAGTTCTATTCCACTGGTCTATGGCTCTGTTCTTGTGCCAATACTATGATCTTTTAGTTACTATAGCCTTGTAGTATAGCTTGAAATCTGGTAAATTGATCCCTCCCACTTTGTTCTTTTTGCTTAAGATTGCTTTTACTATATGGGGTCTTCTTTGGTTCTATAGGAAGTGTAGAATTATTTTTTCTAGATCTACAAACAATGACGTTGTTATTTTAATAGGGATTTCATTGAATCTGAAGATCACTTTGGGTAGTACAGACATTTTAATAATGTTGACTCTGCTGACCCATGAGCATGGTATGGTTTTCCACCTGTTTACATCCTCTGCTATTTCCTTCCTCAGTGTTTCATAGTTCCCCCCATAGAGTTCTGTCACCTCCTTAATTAAATTTATTCCTGGATATTTTATTCACTTTGCATTCATTTTATTCACAAGTGAAACAAATTTGCCATACAATTACATGGTTTGTTAATGTCACTGATATATCTAGAATTAACAGGAAAGCCAACTGCTTTACAGAATCCCCAAAATTTCAAAAACACTCATGTGTACAAGTATATATTTAGGCAAAATCCAAATCTATCTTTTGAGTCCACTTGTATTTTTAACTTGTCTCCCTGGGGCTGTCTGTGTTAAAGTGGTGCCTACATCATTCCCAAATTAGTCTTTTCCCTCCATCATTTATTTACATGTGCCATGATTAGTGACATTGCAACTTGAGTTTGGAGTCTGCACAGCCCATTCTTGAAATCTGTTTACTTCTTTCTCTGTAGTGACTCTAAAGCTAGTTGATTTTCTTCCAAATGTGCAGAAAATACATTTCTGTGATCAAAATTATATAAAGAATCAAATGTTACCTTTCTGTTCTGTCTTATAAACACCATTATGGTTTTAATCTGAACTTCATTATTGATCTTTTGAATTTGTTTTATTGTGCAAGTCTCTTTTTACTTCAGGTTAACTTATTTCTGAAATACTATTTGAATTAAATGCTAATATATTTAATCAGTTTTACTCTTCATTATTTTACTCACAAGATATATACATATGTAAATACTGATGTAGAAATATATAAATGCAAATCCAGATGGATTCAAGTTTTGTTTGGCAAAAACAATACTTTAAAACTCTCAGGAAATGTAGGTAAGGAATTTTTAGACCTGATATAAGAAAGGATTTGATAATTAAGATGCAAAAAAGCTTCATAAACTCGACCATATTAAAATAAAGCACAATAAATGGAAGTAAAGTTATAGATTATAAACTTAGAAACATATTAATATTTAAACATACAGAACCATCAAAGGATTCATGTCAAAAATATATAAAGAATTTCCACAAATCAATAAAAGCAGCATAAAAAACTGGGGAGGAAAATGGATGAGGGATACAAACTTTATTTCAAAGACTAGGAAACCCATATGTCCAATTAACATATAGAAAGACACCAACTTCCATCACAAAATCTAGTTGTTGCCTCTTATTTTTATTTTACTTTAATTTTCTGTTGTACTGAATAATGTTTTCATATTCTTTTGAATGTCTTTTCTTTACTGGCTTGTAGTACATGTTCAATAACATTCCTTTGTGTGTCAGACAAGTCCCTTCCTGTTACAACCTCCTGCCTATTCTTAGTTCAACAGTTCCATTTAACAAACTTGTCTTACACACCTTTATATCCCAATCACTTTGTGACTCACGGATGATAGGAAATGAAAAAGGCATACTCCTTGTTATCCTTGTCCTCGAAGTGCTTACGATCTAGTGAAAGAAGACAGGGACATAACAGATAATTTTTAACATCAACTTTCTCACCGAATCATTCTATACCAAATCAATATGATATATGACCTCCTCTGTGAAACTACCTGGAGCTGGGTTGTCAGCTGTCACAGATAATGTAACTGCAGAGGACACCACTGTTAATTAATTGTATCTGCTTTTTTTTTGGGGGGGTGATGAAATTTCACATTTTTTACAAACAGAAAAAATAACTGAAAATATCTTAAAACTCATACTATGTATTTTATAATGGAGATTATATATTATTTTAATGCAAATAAAATCAGTGATAGAGACATCATAGGAAATAGAAGTGGATCTACGTGATGGGCAAAATAGGAATATTGGTAAGGGTTGTTTGTTAGAAATGAGAGAAATATGATAAATTGTGTATCTTGCTATGCATAGAGAAATTGAGACTGTAGTTTGTCTCCAAAGAGATATTTGACTTTCAAAACTTATAAACCTTCTTGCAAGTTAACCAGAATTCATAAGAAAAGAAATGGCAACCATAAAAAAATATGAGCAACTTTCGAGTATATATATAATGCTAACGTAGGTGGTTGTTAAACATATTAATCATATCTCTTTTCATAAGAGAATTTGCAATATTGTGAGAAAAAAGGACAAACACTTACATAACATAATTTCAGGAGAAAATAGCTTGAAATATTCTTCCGATGTGTACTGAGTAAAGAGGTGAGTCAAAGATTATACAAATAGGTTACATGATTTATCTTTTAATTGCAGAAATATCTATGTATGGCCCTGGTTTAGTTCTAATATTAAAAAAGAAGAGTTACACATTTTATCATCTCTTGAAATTTACAACTTTGCTGTAACCATTTGTATAGCCAAATGAAGTCTCAGAAATTGTTCAACTCTAATTGTATTCATATTCTTCAGTTGCAGATGAATAATATAAATTTACAGTATAGATAAGGACAAACTATTTTCACTTCGTAAATATATGTTTGACAAATATAATAATATACTAAAGGGTCCAAACATAGTGTTTTGGGAGAAATATTCAAACAGAAGGCTTCTAGAACCAGTAATTATGTAGGCTACAAATATTGACTAGAAATAACCTGAAATTTGATCTTTCTTTATTATTATTTTTCTATTTCAGCATATTATGGGGGTACAAATATTTAGGTTACATGTGTTGCTTTTCCCCCCTCCCCCCTCAAGTCAGAGCTTCAAGCGTGTCCATCCCCCAGACGGTGCGCATCACACTCATTATGTATGTACATACCTATCCCCTCCTCCCCTCCCCATATGCCCGACGCCAGATAAATGTTATTCCTATATGTCCACTTAGGTGTTGATCAGTGAAACCAATTTGCTGGTGAGTACATGTGGTGCCTGTCCATCCATTCTTGGGATACTTCACTTAGTAGAATGGGTTCCAGCTCTATCCAGGAAAATACAAGAGGTGC
>CAUYRT010043666.1:0-36697 GCA_963574885.1 Lepilemur ruficaudatus | reverse complement strand
TGTGCTGCTATAAACATTCGAGTGTGGGTGTCTATAGTGTCTTTTGTTCTTTTGGGTAGATGCCCAGTAATGGGATTGCTGGATCAAATGGTAAATCTACTTGTATCGCTTTAAGGTATCTCCATATTGCTTTCCACAGAGGTTGCACTAGTTTGCAGTCCCACCAGCAGTGTAGGAGTGTTCCTATCTCTCAGCATCCATGCCAACATTTATTGTTTTGGGACTTTTTAATAAAGGCCATTCTCACTGGAGATAAGTGATATCTCATTGTGGTTTTGATTTGCATTTCCCTGATGATTAGAAATGTTGAGCATTTTTTATACGTTTGTTGCCCATTGTTCTGTCTTCTTTTGGAAAGTTTGTGTTCTTGTCCTTTGCCCACTTTTTGATAGGGTTGTTTGATTTTTTTCTTGCTGATTTTCCTGAGTTCTAAATAGATTCTAGTTATCAGCCCTTTATCGGATGAGTAGCTCGTGAAAATTTTCTCCCATTCTGTAGGTTGTCTGTTTGCTCTCGTGACAGTTTCTTTGGCTGTGCAAAAGTTTTTTAATTTGATCAGGTCCCATTTATTTATTTTTGTTGTTGCTGTGATTGCCTTTAGGGTCATATGATCTGATATTCTTTCTATCCTCATTAGAACAGTAACTTTATACAGGCATTTGAACCCCTAAATGAAGTTCGTAACCCAAATAACCTAGTAATACTTGTGAACTGATAATGTGGATGTGCTAAGTCTGTGCCAGTAGTAGACATGGCCATTCAGGAGTGCATTATTTGCTTTCCATACCTTGAACATTTAGTAACCTCGGCCATGTTTCATTTTAATGAAGTGAACTTATCTAAAGTGTTTATTTTATATTATTGATCTCACACAGGAACTCAGAGTTGGAAGAATGAACCACTCCTCAGAAAATATAAATATGATGGGCAAGTAGTTAATTATTGAGACAAGATAGATTTTTGTTTTACTTGTGAAAAGTTGGGTTGTGTATGTATATGTGTTTGATGTTTTAGTTTGATGGTGACTGTGGCAGTTCCTTTGGAAAGGGCAAAAGGAGCAAGGGACTGAATGAAACAAAAGAAACAGGAAGAGAATAATGGTGATATAACTTTGGCAAATACTTTAAGAAATAGTTTTCTATTACTGTTTCAAAGTTTTTTCTAACAAAGAACTATAATTTTTCTTTTCTTTTTCAGACTGCCCTGGCACATTTGGAGTCTCTCGCAGTAGATGTTGAGGTGGCCAATCCACCAGCCAGCAAGGAAAGCATTGATGGTCTTCCAGAGACCCTTGTTCTTGAAGATCACACTGGTAAGGGCAAAGTTGATCTTAGATGTTGAAGGACATGTGCATGTTTAAGTATATTATCAGTGTACCTAGAAGATGAAATAACTTGACTATTTGAAACTTCCATTAGATTTGCTGTAGAAACCTGTTACTGACAAACTTTCACTAGTAGAAAAGTATTTGAATTTATCAAGTGATAGGCTGAGACAAATGTTCGCCAATCAACTTTTCTTTAAAAGCAGTGTTCATTAAATTCCAAATCGTCATGTATTAGAGACATATTTGCCAATTAATTGGTTAAAGTCTGGTTCTTTTGTCTTTCATAGGTATTATCCATGAGCATAATATGTTGATCTTCAATTTTTTAAAAATTGGACTTTATGTGATTGATATGTCTAAATTGTTGATTTCAGCTATTGGTCAGGAGCAGTGCTGTCCAATCTGTTGCAGTGAATATATTAAGGATGATATAGCAACAGAGTTGCCTTGTCATCATTTCTTTCACAAACCTTGTGTCTCAATTTGGCTACAGAAGGTGAGTTTTAGAATCACTCTCTTTAAAATTAATACTTTAATAGTTTGGCCTCCAAGTTAGTAACAGTAGTGTCTTTTAAGCCTATTTTATTCAATTATATCTGTGTAGCACTTTTCAATACAGTGTGAAAAACTGGCTGCCTTTAATGACATAGATCAGGGATCATATGGAACTATTTTACTTTATTAACATTGTCTAAAAACCAACATAGACAATATTAACATATTTTAGCAATAATAACATATTTTTAATCACTTTAGGAATTGATTAAATATCTGAAAAAAATGATTTGAAAATAAAGCCAATTAGAACTTTAATTATAATCCTGAAATTTGGTGTTTGCAAAAGTATCTCAAGCAAAGAAGCCTTTGACACGAATGTACCGTAACAGTATACAGGTATTCCACTAATAAGGGTTAATACTTCTGAAAATGTGTATGAGAGATATTTAATAACCTGCTAAGTAGCTCCTATTCTAATTTTTATATATTCTTTAAATATTTACCCAGTAAATTTAAGTATATTTGAGTTACTCAAATAAAAGAAAGAGTTTTACTTAAACCTGCTCTGTGAATTCTATTTTTGCATAAAGGATATTTACCATCCAGCTCAGTAGGAATTCCCAAATCACTTTCTCAGCTTATGTACTCATGGATATTGCACTCTCTCCTCTCTGTAACTCCTCCCTTTCTTTTCCCCTCGCCTTTCCTTCCTGCCCTCTCTTCTTCCCATTTTCTTTCTTTGCTTTTCCTCTCCTACTATCACTTCATCCTTCTCTAAACTCTTTTTAAAATCTTTGAAATCCAACATAGAAATGTTCACTGTTTCTTTATGAAATCAAATATATCATTTAGTTTTTTATGTTAGCTTCTATTTTATGTCTGTATGCATATTCAACTTGTGTTGTAGTTTTTTATTCTATTTTTATAAAACATTACTTGCATATTTTTTTATTTCATTTCTCTTTTGTTTCCTTACTTCTCAGTTCCCCTTTCTTCCTCACTAGTCCTTTTGCCAACCCCCCCAGACCCCCTATGACCAGGTGTTTTCTATCCAGGAGTATATATAGCAACACTTTTTCTCAGTTGCTTAAACACTTATACTTTGAGGTTTTTCTTTTAATTATTTTTCATAGGACTATGCTTTTTTTTCTATATTTTTTTCATACCTTATTCTTGGGCAGTTTTTTTTCTATATGAGCTTTAAATTATTTTATTTATTTGCTTCTCTCCCCAAAAAGAATTCATTTTAGGATTCTAATTGTGATTACATCAAATTTACCCATAATTTTCAGAGAATTGCTCTAGAATATTTTTAGAGTTAGATTGGTGGAATACATAAAAACATTTTTGCAATATTATGCTCATTTGAGTCAAGGTCAAAGTTGTGTAATTGGTTACTGTTGGAATTTTTTGCCTTTAACTTTATAGCATTTGTTAAATGATACTGATGATGATATATATATCAAGTAATGTTGTTAGAACTAAATGAGATAACCCATAGTACCTGGCAGTACCTACAATTTAAGAAGTATTGCCTGTGTAGAGATCGTATGTGTCTCAAGTCTCATGAAACTTCCTGGCATTCTGGACTGAGGTGTAATCCTGGATTCTGAATTATTTTTAAAATACTATTTTCTTTTGTCTCTCCCCTCCCTTATAACATAATTTGGGAAATAGTGTTTTAGATCATTTTTCTTAACCTGTTTATTTGGCATTATGTTGATATAGGCTGTACCACACAATATACCCACCTCTAGGGTTTTTATAAAGGTTGAAGTAAGTAGTCCATAATGAATTTAATATAGTACCTGGCACATATTAATAGTAAACACATAGTGTAGGAAAAGTATTGGTAAACTTATTAATAATTAAAGTTAGAATTCAGTAGGAAAGAACTTTCAGTGCCTGCACAAGATGGTGGTAGGCACAGAAGGAAGTGCTGTTGATATTAGTGGGAATGCAGGACATGCAGAGCCACCAAGTCTCAACTGTTTTGTGTGCGCCTGTGTCTATGTGGTCCATCCCCTCATTTCACTTGCACTCCCACATGTCAGACCTGCAACCCTCATTGCCTTAACTACTGTTAGTTACCTGCTTTATTTCCTTACCTCCATTGGAGGTATTTTCTACAATGTAGTTCTGATCATGTTACTTCCCTTCTCATAATAGAAAAAGAGAGAGACCGAGACTTCTAGTCACCTGTGGAGTAATCTAAAGTTTCTGTGTTGGCTTTCAAAGCCTTCTGTGGTCTAGACCCCAGTCTGTGTCTTCAGATTTACTCTTCTGTACATTTGCTCATGACACCTGGCATAATCTTCCACCTATACCATCTGTAAGATCAGATGATCTATGTAGGCCCAACTTAAACTCCACCTCTTCTGTCATTAATATACCCTTTTTTAAAATTCCCACAATAGTTTCAGAGACTTCAGAAGCAGTGGTTTTTGTGCCTGCTGTGTGTCAGGCACTGATGGATGATTCCTATATATTTTCCCATTTAATCCTCATAGTAACTCCTAGGATATGTTGGTATCCTTATTCCCACTTTCCAGTGATTATTATTCATCCATGGTTACACAGCTGGTATGTGTGTGACCCAGACCACACTCGTCTGTTTGACTTTAAAATGTTGTTGTTAGGGCCCAATCTATATGGTGAGTGCACAGTGAATGTTTGTTGAATTGAATTCTTAAATTGTAAACATGATCTGTGAATTGTACTTGACTTTTCTATAATCCAAGGTAATAACTTCTTCAGTCTCTCTCCTGTCAGGAAACAGCTTAGTGTGAAGCCTTTCCTGGTTTCCTCTGGGGAGAAGGTTCCCAAGATACAGTTCTTTGTCACCTTCAGTAGCATGATCTCTTTGGGAAAAAGATCAGATTTGAAAGGGGATGATCTGTCATCAGATGACATAACTGTCATCTTTCATTGGTCCTAAAGTGTTGTTCTCCTAGCATAACTTCCCGCCTTCCCTCCCAGGTCTATAGTTAATTTTTTTATCATTTAGAAGGCACCTAACTTATTATCTCTTTTTGGAAAGAAATTACATGGCTTATAAAGAAGGTCTGAGGTGCCTTTGTTTTGACAAATCTGTGCTACACTAAAGTGAGGCTTTAGTATGATAGGAGGAAGCTCCTGGGGCAAATGATTTGGTGTGAATTAAATAGGTGTGTGGTTTTTCTAATATGTGCATAAAAGATTAAATAATGACGATTCAATTCAGATCACTGCTGAGCTAAACTCTGACTTTGTGCAGACATGCACCGTGATTTTTTGCCCAACCTCTACCACAGCATCAGTGTGAATGTGGAGGCTCTTAATAAAAACTCACTAAATAAAAGATGAATGACCTTAAAGGTACAAACATGATTAAAAGACATTGTTTATTCTCAAAGAAATTAGTCTTATTGGGGTGCAGAGGAAATAGCACTAAAATTTTGTCTTTCTGTACTATATTGGTTTGAAGTTTATTTGATTTTTGTTTTTAAGATATTTGATTTGTTAATAGGATAATGATACTATTTTTTCTTTATTAAGTTATTTGTATGGCAGTTAATATGTTTCTGGTGGCTCTTAACTTGTTTTTCTCCCTCCAGTCGGGAACATGCCCTGTGTGCCGCCGTCATTTCCCACCTGCAGTTATCGAATCATCTGCAGCTGCTTCCTCCGAGCCTGATCCTGATGCCCCTCCTTCAAATAACAGTACCGCACAAGCGCCCTAAACCTTAACAGTTGAAATGAGATCAGTCTATCAAAGTAAATCTGCAAATTCCTTCTAAAGCTGATGTGCAAATAATTATATATAAATATATTAAAAATGCTATATATAGTATATGCCATAGTTTAGAAAGAAAATATTAACCTTTCTAAACTAAATTTAAGTTTGCAGAAAGTACTAAACATTTTCAAGCTGAATATTGAAGCAGTGCATCCATTTTCTTTAGTTGAATTAATTGTAAAGTCAAGCTTATCAGTTAACTCTCTCCAAAAGAAGTAATCATCTATGTGGCAGACATTTGGCTTTATCTATAATACTGTCACTGAGTGGTTATCATTAAGCTCTCCTGTCTGCATCAAATGTGAAGGTTGTGATCACAACAGAAGTATTTGGTTTCATTGGAAATAAAACAAATTCTAAAGCACACTTTTTCACTGGTCCCTTTGCTTTTGCTACATCAGACTTCTTGGTTCATAATACTGAGAAGTTTTTTAGAAAGGTGTCTACTTTTCCATCTTTGTTTAAAATTTGGACTTTTCAGAATGCTAAACAAAAGCTAAAATTTTGGCCAGAACATCACAAAATTTTAAAATCTTAAATATAACCTGCCCCCTCCGAAATGGTTAGGTAGTAAAGTAAATTATTTAATAAAACAGTGGATGTGCTTAACATAAAGTTAGTAAAGCATATGAACAGTCTAGTGTGCTCAGTGGTTGGTACAATGAGATGAATTAGATGGCCTTATGAAACCCTTTCTAACCTCTTATCCTACCTGTTTTTCCTTGGTTAAAATTATACTTGAAGGTCCAGAACACTCATGGCACATTTGTTTGATAAGTATTAGATATAGTTAGTTTAAGGTAATTTTAGTTCTGCAATATTTTGGAAAGTCTAAAAACTTTAGAGGGTCGTCTTTGTAACTATATAATCCCAAACTAAGATGCACAGCTTCTCTTTTATGTGATCACACACACAGACAAGTATGTGGAAACATGAACCAAATAGTTCACTTACAAATGTGATTTGGCATCAACACTAGACAATGGTGGCTGTTAGAATGTCACTTTGAGCAAATAAAATAGTAAAGCACATAGTGTACATGCATACAATTTGTCCATTGATAATTTAGTTTGAACGCATAAAAGGAATATTTATATGGCTTCCCAAATGCAGAATTACATCTTATTTCTCTCTAAGTATTTATATTTTGTCTGTTTTCTCCATTCTTAAAAATAAATGAATTTTCACTGTTGGCACATTTGAGGCTTAAATATAAGAAACATAACACTTGCATTCTAATTTTTGCATATATTGTAAATGTGTCTGGTATTTACAGCAAAATACTGTGTATCCTTTTATGGGTAAAACAAAAGTGAACATTGCATGCATGTAATGTGGTGAATTTGTAATTTATGGGTTCTTTGGGGCTTCTGTGACTTTGGAAATGCTTAGCATTCAGGCCTTAATGTTGCATTAGCTAGCATGTTTTCCTTCTGATGTATATAGTCACTGTTGTATAAACTAATCTTTGCTTGTTTTCTACTCTGTGATCTTTCCATACCATATTTCATTGATGATCAGTTAGTGTCAAGGAGTCAAATCAGATTAAGATTAATTCTCATGTGTATATTGTGGAAATTCGTGGCTAGTGTGATTTTTTTGTTTCTTTCTTTTCAAGTACTATTGATCAGTTGTGACACTTACTGGTTAAACTTACATTGCTAAAGATTTCTCTGTAATAAGCCACACATTATATTTAGGCAGTATTAAGGGACCTTGGTTTTCTTCTCCTAGATAGCAGCTGTCCCAAAGAAAATATTTCTTCTTTGCCTGTTAAGATTTAGCTATTATCTGCCAGTTGTTAAGAGGTTTTGGTTCCAAACCCAACCAGCAATGTTGAAAGCTGAACTTAAGATAGCTGTTGTACTTTTTGCTTTCCATCTGTTACTGTCCTTCATTCTTGGCTCCCTACTATCTATAAACAGCTGCTATGAAGGAGAAAAGTTGAGTAAGAGTTGTCTTAAATTAAAAAAAGAAAATTGAGGTTTTAGGATTTTTGTGGTAGCAAGCTGGTATAAATTGAGGCTGAGAAGTTCAGACACCAAAATGCTATTTGATCATATCTTGGATCCTTTTGAAAAAGTTTAAGAATATATGAAGGTAAATTAGAAATAAGTATGAATATTAATGAAATATTGTTTATCTTATTTCTCTATGTTGTGACTTGATCTAATAATTTTATTTTTTTAAATATTTTCTTATTTCTTATAATATGAATGCTAATATTTAAAGGTAGATTCATGTGGTTTTCTTTTGTGTTTCTTAATTGTTTATCTCTAAGCTAAACTAACTCTTAAGATTATTTGTGATCTGAATTTTTATTTAAGCTGTTAAATAAATATGAACTGTTAAAATGGAATGCAAGTTTTTCAAAAGCCCAGGTCTAAATGTAATGATTGGTTTATTGTTCTACAACCCCAGTCCATCATTTTCCGTGTTAATCATAAACAATAAACAGGATATACTTGGTGGTCATTTCTAATATTTAATTGTGTAATCATATCACTTCTGTAATGTAACCCCTGAAGGATTTGGAGTTAATGGCAAAGAACAGCTATATTAAGGAAGTCCACAGTAGGCTCCTGAGCACATGATTTTATTTAAAGTCCTTGAACTGTGACCTAAGAAGGACCTACAGAGAGTCATACAGAGGTGATTGGTGGACTTCCTGCTGCTGGAGGGGCTCTGAGTCCGTGTCGTCTCCTGCCTAACATTCTTAGCAGTCTTGTCGGTTTCAGCAGAGCCTGGTTTCCACACCAACTCTAGACTGTAGAAACTCTCAAAGTTCGAGTAAGGGAGCCTGCCCCAGGTCAGTGGCTTTCTCCAAATCAGGCACGGGACTATTATTAAATATAACTGTTTAGCAAGATTCCTCGTGATTCCCAAAGGGTTCAAAGGCCTCATTGCAGAAGGGCCAACTGGGTGCTGATAAGTTATGAATTATGTAACACTGAATTAGATGAAAATTAATCATTTTGTTTAGATGCTTTACAAAGTTTAGAATTTTGATTCTGCCCTAATAAACACACGATAGAAAAAGAGTCATAGAGCCAGAATCAGCAACAGTATATCTCTACTGTAGATGCTTTTATAATTGCATCATAATTTTCATTCAGTCCCTGCTGGATGGAGCTATTCATTACCCCTACAAGGGATGGATTTCACCCAAATTTCTGTATAAATAGCACACATGTGAAACTAGACAGAAAAGTCCTGTTTGTTCTGTGTGGCCACCTCTTCATATCCTTCTCTGGTTTCACGTTTTTCTGAGATCTTACATGACACCTATTCCAGACCAGCCTCAGGTTGGCTCTTTCAGTCCCTCTCAAAATAAGTTGCTCAGAACTAAACACAAGTCCTCTGTAGTATAACTAGAGCAGAATTCAGGGGGCAGTATTGTCAACTTCAAAGTGATTCTGATGTGGCTGTTATGGTTGGTATATGTTGTTATTCCCACTGTCATTGTTAGGCAAGTGTATCACATTGTTGTCTCTTGCTGAACTTCACAGGTGTTGCTGGTAAGCAAGTCCACACCGATCTTATACAATTTCTTATTAACCTAATTGAAGGACAATATTCATCCTCAAGAAATTTAACTTTTAAAGGTACTTGTGAATTTGGATTCTGCCTTTTAGCTTTGTGTCAGTTCCAATTTTGAAAAAGCATGGTTTTGGTATTCAGTGACTTTTACTGGTAAATATTGACTTGAACAGGGTAGAATACAGACCCTCTTCGGAATGCTATCGATTGCTCTCCAGAGGGACCGATCCATGAATTAGTACTTTGGCTACAGTTGTTGAAGTAACTACCAGTCACTTCATGTACCCTTGTCTCTTCATTTTTCCTAAAAAGGACACCATAAAAATTTTGTCATGTTTGGCAGTCAGATTCACTGTCTTTGGAAGTAACCTAATCTGCTAGTATATTAAGTTAGGAAAGGAAATGAAGTCAGCTGGAAATGCCTCATTCTTAGTGAAAACATACTACCTCCTTTTCTAACTGCTCATATGCCATCTGTTTAATAATCTGCCTTCGAATTTGATGAGTGATCAATGTCAAGCTTATTTTAATAACTTTTTCCCTCTACCTTTTTCCCTTTCCTTTTTCCTGAGGATGAATATTATCCTTCAATTAGGTTAATAAGAAATTATATAAGATCGGTGTGGACTTGCTTACCAGCAATGCCTGTGAAGTTCAGCAAGGGACAACAATGTGATACACTCGCCTAACAATGACGGTGGGAATAACAGCATACATCAGCCATAACAGCCACATCAGAATCACTTTGAAGTTGACAATACTGCCTCCGAATTCTGCTCTAGTTAGGAATCTACCTCTCAAAAATTGTGATACTTGAAATAATATGATCTTGAAAAATCACTTAATCACTGTGCTTCTGTTTTCTCCATAAAGTAATGAATCTAAATTATAAGTTCAGTACTATTTGTGCATGGATAAAGATTTGAAAAAGATGTTTTTCACTGACTTGCAAAGTCATGGAGAAATATGTTGTGCTTGGTTTCCATTATTGTTTTTAGTACTACTTTTTGGAGATCGATGAACAGTTCAGATAAAAATATTAAAAACAATCACCTCTCAGGAGTTGAGAATTTGACAAAGGAACTTTATTAAATCAGAATAAATAAAATGTAATTTTCTTAATATGAATTTTACTAAAAGGTTAAAGGCCTGACATTAATAAAGAGAGGCAGCAATTTATTGTTTTTTATATTTTTAGTTTATGATCAATATACAGTTTTTATAGTGAAAATTGGTGGAGAGGAGGTCTTATATTTGTAGAAAGATACTATCTCTTACTGTCAGTAAGAAAAATCCTACCAGTCACTATGATTTTTTTTCCTTTGATTATAATAGCAATTCTTAATAAGATTCATTGTTAAAAATGTATTTTTATATTATAATAGTTCTTATTTCTGAAGCGCTTACTAAATACTGGGCATTGTGTTAGGCTCTCTGTCTTAGCTGATCTTCATAATGAATCTGCAGGGTTGATTGTATTGCCCTAATTTACAAATGAAAAAAAAAATTGAGTCACAGAGATGGTGAAAGAGCCTTGGTTCTTAAGCATTGGAGTTCTTTCCACTTCATGCGGCCTTCCAGGGTAGGAGCAGCCTATCTGGTCAGTGTTATTATTTAAGTAAGTTGTTTGAGGTGCATTCTAATTTTTTTTAATGGGAAAAATTGGGGTCTGTTCGAAATTCCAAAAAATATTTTTTTCCTTATATTATTTTGCCAAAGTGATTAACAGGTATTTTTGCACTGCTGACCAATATTCTAATGTGGTCCTGGTTAGTGAAGTTTCTTAGTCATCAATAAGATCTGATGAGAACTTCCTACCATTGCCTGATAATTTGAAATCCTTAGACTATTCTGCAGAGACTGTGTCTCTGGCCTAATAGGTGTGTAGCATCCTGTTGTCTGTTCAACCAATGAGACCCAACTAATGCAGACACGTTTCTACAGGCGATTTGACATACCCTTTTCAAAAGTCTCTGGATTTCTTCCTCAAAAGGCAGTGGACATTTGCCCTCCACAATTGCAAATACTCCAGAAACTACAGAACCTACCTCCAAGTTGTTTTGTCAGTAGGAATAGGCACTTGAGAGAGGCTTGCCTTTTGATTTCAATCCTTAACTGCCTTTTTAAATTATTTCCAGCCATATAAGCCAAGCCCTGGTTCTATTTGTCTAGTCCTATTTTCTTATTAAAAGAACCCACTTTTAATAATCCCCAGGAGGGGATTGTTAGAAGGCAGAGAGTTGTTAGAAGGGGGTTCTCTATGTACCCACATACTGACAGACCTTTAGCCTCAACAAATAATTCCTTCTCCTGACCTGGACCAAGCATTCCCCAACCCTAGCTGGCATGGCAGTATCCTAGATTTCCTGCAATTCAAGAATGTCAGAATTTTTATTTCAGTTTAAAGTAACATTTAAAGCAGATACAGATAGGGCTGGGGAGTTTACAAAATCAACCTTATCTGGAAAGCA
Source organism: Lepilemur ruficaudatus (assembly GCA_963574885.1). Lineage (NCBI taxonomy): Eukaryota > Metazoa > Chordata > Mammalia > Primates > Lepilemuridae > Lepilemur > Lepilemur ruficaudatus. The sequence goes on along the minus strand of CAUYRT010043666.1, from coordinate 25,083 downwards.
AGCTCTACCCTCAATTAGAGATGATGAAACTATTCATACAACCCACATCTGAATGAATAAATAGCACCTGGAAGAAAATGTTCAAAAATTTTCAAGTAGTGAGCTTATGAAAATAGTACATTAACATGTATCAAACTGGCATCCTCTCTGAATCTGCTGAAAAAGACCTTCACCGAACCCAATAAATTAAATACTAGGATAAGTCAAGCTGCTATCCATTTAATAAATATGTACTAAGTGCCTACTCCAATAAACCTGTGGACCAGGTAGGCAGAATCCTGGTCTCCTGAGATGTCCGTTATAGTGACGAGACTATTACAAGTCTCCCACGCCCAACACAGCTGGATTCACTCAATACGAAGGATTTCATCTTGGCCTGAGGAAGGCTAGAGGCCCTTTTGCCGTTACCCAAGCTAGAAACAACATTTATGTTGAACGACCCCCTGCCCCAAGGTGACTTTACCAGAAGCTACCCTCAAGCCCAAAGGATCTATAGCTGTGTTGATAAATTTATAGGTTGAGGATCTCTTAGAAGGTTATATGCCTTATGGTCCCCAGCAGGCCATGAAACTTCTCACAACCAGGGAAGTTTAAAAAGAATTTATTTTCTAGAGATGGGACAAAGTAGAATGAAGAGAAGCAAAACGTCACAGTATTTCACTTTATATCCTGTGCTTTGTTATTACCTTTCCCTTTTACTCCCTGTGCTCTACGGCATTCACACATAAGCATCCAATGTGTTTTTACCCAGAAGATGGAACATAAAGCAGGCAATTTTGAAGCATTGCTTTCCTGCTGGCCATGTAGCCTCTGGTGCAAAATATTGTGTAATTTTTGGTAACCATGCTGGCAAAGCAGCACTAACACAATGAACCTTGCAAAGTGTCTTACTAAGGGCTTGACAGAGAGTAAGCACCACTGTCAAATTGTCAAATGAGTTCTATTGTGACTCTTACAGCAGCTGAATGGGTCAAATAAGAGCACACTGGGCTTCAAGGGTACTAAATGCCATGCAGATGCACAGCCGTGTTAGGACAGCTCCTGCCTGACCCAGCAGCAGCACCGTGGCGTACAGAGGTGCCAGATCTTGTCTTGTCAAGGCTGACTCAGGGAGGGCAGAAATGTTGCACAGTTTTTTAGGTTCTTCCTTCCACACTCCTCATTGCTGTATAATGCATTTTTTCTCCCCAAAATGAGGCCCTTCTAAAGTTTATTCAATCCATATGTGAGTGAAACTATAGAAGAGGAAGCAGAACAGAGGGGCTGCCTTAGATGGGTTCATCACAGTGCCTGCCACAACCATTCTGCTTGAAGGAGAACATCCTTCTCATTGTCAAGAACTGCAGAGTGTCTGAGAATTCACCCTGCTTGCAAGCTAACAAGTTTCCTAGATAATGGCAGAATATATGAGACCCCTAAAACAGAGATGAAGGACTTTATTTCTCGTGGCACAATGGGCAGCATGAGTATCATAATGACATTAGTTCTCTTTGCCCTTGATGTCTCTTGGGGACAGGCAAAGATTGGCTCAGGTGGATGGCGCACACCCAGTGAGTTTGTGTCACAGCTGAGGAAATGTGAGCTTAGGAAACCCCAATCTTACAAGGGAGCTTCAGGCAAACCTGCCCCAGAACAAGACATTATCCTCATTATCTTGGTCAGGAAACAAATGTCCCCTGACCTGAGAGGGGAGGAAGGGACAGTCTGTCTTCTAAGACTATTTGCTGTACAAACACCTTTGAAAAGAGTGCAGAACGAAGCTGTCCATGCCTCTTCCCAGAAGACATACAGAAATGCAAGAAATCCAGGAAGAATTGTCTCCTAGCACCCACGGCCTCTGCCAAGGGGATGGGACAACCCAGGCCACAAAACCCCACTCCTGCCAGCCACAGCCGATTGGACCAGTGGTGGGCACCCTACCCAAGGCCCATCCATGCAGAGGTCAACCAGTGACCTGGTGCTGCAGGTCAGGTAGGCCAGTCGGGTTCTCTCACTGACTTGTGTTGGGAAATGGAATTCCCAATAGGAAATGGGGGAGCTGAAGCAAAAGGGTTGCACAGGAAGGGACATGAAAATTGTAAGTAGTCATGACATGTTGAAGTGAGGAGCAAGCAGAAACTAAGAGCAATTAGAAACTATGGAATAGTAGGAGGAAATACGCCAGAGGGGATTGAAGAGGAAGCCACCTAGAATGGGATAGAAGGCAGCTGAGCCTTGTTACTGGTGGAACACCGGAATGAAGTAGTCACAGCTCCCTCCTTTCTTCCTTTCCTGACGCATCTTCTTACTTTTCGTCCCTGTCTGCCACCCACACCAAATATGGACATCTTCGTAATAATGCACACACAAGCCATTACTAGAGAGGATTTCAGTGAGCCTCTGTTTTACTTAAGTAAGCTCTTAAGTAAAGATTAGGTTATAAAGAACAGAAGAGGTACCCAAAAAATGTTGTAGGACAGTGACTGTAAATTAGCTAACATTTATTGAGTGTATATTATGTGCCAGGAACTTTTTGGGGTGGTTTTACATGCAATGTCTTAGTTAATCCTAACAAAATTTAGAAGTAAACACTATTATAGTCTCCCACAGACACCAAAAGATTAAGTAGCTGCCAAGAGTCACCTTGTTAGTAAGTGAGAAAGGATTCCAATCCCCACTCTTAATTGTTTTGTTATACTGCACAGATATGTGAGTTAACACTCAAGTATAAATGAAATACATTTCAGGGACATGAGGAATAGTTCTTGCAGACTAACCTGCAGAGCTCACTAATCCTTTCAACATTGTTTCAGTGAGGATGAAAGCACTATAAACATTTGGACCAAACACTACTCAGAAGTTAGTAATTATATTAATAATCACAGAGAATAAACCCAAAGAGGGTAAGGAAACCCTGAGCATTAAATTGATTTATTCTTCTGCCTGAAAAAAAAATGATCTCAGGAGATGCAAAAGTTTATATTACTTTCAGATCCACTGCAGATAAAATTCTGCCTCCACCATTTTTCTCTTGTAGCCTCTGGTATCAGCAGTGCCAATTACAATCCACGTCTGTAAATAAGCAAGAACAATGATGTGCTCAAAGGAAGCCTGTTGTATTTCTCCAGACTGGTAAGACCTGCGTTTTCTAGCATGTTGCGATCAAATAGAGGTAAACGTCGAGTCCTGCTGTGTCTCATGCTAAATCCACTATATGGTCTTGTTCTGTCCTCATCAGTCTCTGTCTCAGACAGCTAATCCTTTTGGTTTATGAATCCCCATGGCCTCATCATCTCTGGTAACAGGCATCTGCCACGGGAGGCTGAGAGAGCATTGCCGAAGCATCTTGGCAGAAGGCGCTGGTCTGTTCATTGACTGCTTTGTACTTAGAATCAATGAAAAATTGATAATATAAATCACCACTGTATTAGCTCACTTAAGGAGGAAACAGTGGCTTGCCTAAGATCATATAGCCGGAAAATGTCGGAGCAAGGACTGGAATTCAGGTCTTCTGCCTACAAACACAGATTTTCCACTATGCCAAAAACTGCTCGTGCTTCCCTTTTGCCTGTAGCCACTGTAAGTCCTCCGGGGAGTCAGGGCAGCAGCTGAGGCTGGAGCAGAAACAGGGCCTTCGTTAGTAGGTGGTATTTACCTGCAAAGCCGCCTTGCCCCTAGATACTTACCTGCCAGCTCAGTGAGAAAGTAATGACGAAATAAGCAGATGAAAGCTTCTGTTTGTGAGTTCCTGTGTATCTTCTTCCATTTTGGTCAATTTGAAGCTAAGGAGGCTTGGGGTGGGGAAGCAGGGACATTTCTGAGAGCTTGCTCTGCAGCCAGCCTTTATAAAAATAGGACAGGGTGAAATTTTTCTCTCTTTAAGGATGGCAGTGCTGATTGATAATCTCCAGGAGTTGGTGATTGCTTCACAGTCCTGAAGCAGGAAACCTGCTGGGTACAAAAAAAAAAAAGGAAGGAACATTTTATCTTATAAATTGAGGAACAGCATCCTCTGGTGACCTGTTAATGTCAGAGATGATATCTACAAAAGTGAAGATGAGCCTGATTGCACCCAAGGAGAATATTTTTTCTTTTTTCTTTTCAAACGGAAATACAAATTTGGGGTTTATCTGTACACTCTTGAGTTTAAAAAGAGGGAAGCTGAGGCAATGTTTATGGGCTCCAAGTTGTAAGGGAAGGAACTAAACTCACCTTGCCAGTTAATTCCAGAGGTGACAGGCACTTGCCTTTCTCACTTCTTTTCCCTTCTTCCCGCTTTCCTCCCTCTCCTTCTAATACTCCTTCTTTCCTTCATCAGCCAGACTGATGTTTAAATCCTCGCCCAACCGTGTACTAGCTGTGAAGTTTTGGGCAGCTCACTTACTCTCCATCTGTCTTGTTGCCTTATCTATAAAATGGGAACAGAGGCTGGTTTATCCTGTAGGGTTATTATGAGCATTGGGTAGTTAATACATGTAAAGTACTTAGAATCTGCTGAAAGTCAGCTTTGGGTGGGAACAGTTCTCCCTCAGTCCTGATGTTTCCTTTCATGTGGAGGGAATGTGGCTGCTGAGACACTCTCTCCACTGCTCACTTAATCTAGTTAGCGTTGCAGGCAATAAACTGGCAGGCTTGTCTCGGCTCCTTCTTTTCCTTTCTGGGGCGTGAGCAGTTGCCTCTGCTCTTTCGAGACTGGCTGTGGCCCAGTGCTATAATGACAACATGGTCAGGCTATCCAATTCCAGAGTTCACTGTTAAGAAGAGCAGCGCGGGCTGGGCGCAGTGGCTCACGCCCGTAATCCTAGCACTCCGGGAGGCAGAGGTGAGTGGATCGTTTGAGCTTATGAGTTCGAGACCAGCCTGAGCAAGAGTGAGACCCTGTCTCTACTAAAAATAGAAAGAAATTAGCTGGACAACTAAAAATATATAGAAAAAAATTAGCCGGGCATGGTGGCACATACCTGTAGTCCCAGCTACTTGGGAGGCTGAGGCAGGAGGATCACTCGAGCCCAGGAGTTAGAGGTTGCAGTGAGCTTGACTGACGCCACGGCACTCTAGCCCGGGCAACAGAGTGAGACTCTGTCTCAAAAAAAAAGAAGAAGAGCAGCACTGCCCCTAGAGCTGCTGCAGCCCTCGCCGCAGGGCTCCTGCACTTTGAAGTTCTTTCATTAAAACATTCTAAGTCCCACTCCAGGGCCTGGGAGTGGCTGAACAGTGACATGTAGCTAGGGATCAGTATAGGCCCCAGTCCCTGTGTCTCCCACTGGGAGGCTCTCTACCCTCTACCTTGCAAATGTTCTCAACAAGGTGCCCTGAGGCTGGGCATCCAGAACTCACATCTATGGGGCCACTCTGGAGCCCATGGCAGGATCCTGTTCCAGGAGGGTGGCCTGGTGAGCAAATCTTTCCAGCTGCCTGGCAGGGTATTTCTTTCACAAGACTGGGCAAGACTAGGCAACAAGAGTCATACTGATTTGGGACAACTGTCCTATTGGACACAAAGCAAGTTCCTGGCTTGGTTTGGGCTGCTTGTGGGCCCGTGCCACCAAAGTGCTGCACAGGTGTGTGGCACTCAAGGTGGGGGCAGCAAGTGTCCCTTAGCCCTGCCCCCCACCCCTAGCAGGTGGTCTTCAGTGTGGCCGTGCCTGTCCCCACACCAGCTGCCCTTTCCATCCGTGTCTCCTCTTGCCTCCAGTCGTGGACACGTCATGCTCTCCCGGGTTAGTCTTAGAGCTAAGCTCGATGAGAGATTGACATTTCTTGTGCAAAAGAGATCACTCTTCTCCGTCACCAACCTACCCCCTCCCTGCTGATGGTGTGTGGAATGGAAAGAGATCACATCTGGGAATGCGGTGAATACAGTCTAAGGATTTCAAGAGAGGTTGTAGTTGGAAGATAGGCTGCTTTGTTTATGCTATAAAATTCAGAACTGTACATTTAACATATCTAGAACATGAAGTGTGTTCACATTTTCCTGCATACTGAGGATAAGCCTTGCGTGTGTGGCCATCATCCATGAAGCACAGTAACAACCTCTGATCGAGTAATTGGAAGCTGGTAGTCACAGGCGACACTTTGGGTGTTGTGGCATTAGGAGTCATGTTGGAACAGCATTAAATGGAATTAGGCAACTGCAGAGGCAGGAAGGCCCATGGTGTTCTCCGTACAAACAGGATCTGAAAAGCCATAGCATCCTTAGCAATACGGGTGTTGCCACCTTTTCCTCACTGTGGGAAATAGGAAATTGGCCAGTAATGGTGCATATCACAATAAAGACATGAGCAAATGGTTCCTGGACCTGGACAGGAAGAAATGTTCCTGGGTAATATGAAAAATCTTCACATGACTGATTGGACTTCTTCCTTACTCATTGTTTGTTCTAAATCTGCATTGGTAAATTACAATACCCCTATGGGCCCATGAGTTTTCTAATATATTTTTTAATCAAATTGTTTATATAGGCAGGAACCCAACAAAACTATTTGCCCAGGACCTTGCACACCCTAGTGGTGGCCCTGGAGAAAAGCGTCAGCCCACAGAAATAAGCCGTCCCCTCCTCTGAGCCTTTATCAGTAACAAAGGAGCTTTTTGGCCACTGTCTGCCACCCTCAGTTTGTTCAGAATCTGATCAGGGAAGAAGGATGCTGTGTACTTAGATTCTTCTAAGTCCCCAGTAAGCACTCAATAAACGTGAGCTATTGTCACTTTTCAAGCTTTCAGGTTGTATTTTATTTTCCATTTTTCTCCTTTCCTTCCATTCCCCAAAGCCTCCTTCCTTTAACTCTATAAGCTCTTCTTTGAGCCCTAACAGATTCCTGTTTATTTTTGTTCGTTTGTTTTTTTAAAATTACTCCAGAGACCTGGAGAATCTCTAACACAGAAAAGAAATCCCCTTCCTTCTTGACATCCCTCAGTAGTTGGACTGAATGAAAATCCCACTGCTTCCCGCCTTTTGGCAACACTACCCTGGATGCCAACATACTGCACCTGGGCCCTGACCTGACAGGCGATCACAAGAGAAGAGCATTCAGTGAGTTAAAAACCAGATCCCCAAGGTGAAGGGAATCTACCTTAAGGATTTGATCCAAGAGGTCAAAGGGAATACGAAGGTATTCAATATAGCAAAATTAGACGCAAACTAAATGTTCAACAGTAGGACAACGATAAAGCAAATGTTAGTGAAACCAGTCGACAGAACAATATGGAGCTCTTTCCCATTATGTGTGGGGAGACAAGGAAGAGACATGGGATAGGACTTACGTGGGTGCAATAACCCAGGGAGGAGGGGAGTTCACACTTGATAAACGTATGTCCTGTGATTATGTAAAATTAGGCATCCATAAAAAAAGTAGGAATAAAGTAATAATATGTGAAAGTTAACATGCTAGAGTAATTGGATTATAATATTTGTTGTTTCTTTTTTTCAAACTTAATATATTACTTTTATAATTTAATAAATTCTTTCCTTCCGAAGAAGGCACGGCCATGCCTTTCTCCCGGCCAGCTGCAGCCTAAGGGCGAGGGTCTTGGGTTTCCCATTTCATCACACTGAACAGTCCTGCCCTCCTGTGACACTTTTCCTCTTTTTGTTGTCTCTCAGAGTTTGCTCTTTGGACTTTTGAAACAGTCTTGGGGGTGGGGCCAAAGAATTCGCTTTAAAAGCAGGTTCCTGGGAGATTCTTATGCACACTAGACTTTGGAGAAAGATTGCTTAATTTTTCTGCCACAGTCCTTAAGAAAACCATACACGCAGGGATTTCCATGATCTGTATTATTTCTTTTGGCAAAATCAATCCATTGAAATTATGCCTTTTGTGTATGTTTGTGTTTTAAATTAAGGACTCAGTAAAAAAAGATTTATGTTTAGAAAATTTTGCTTATACGTTTGTTAACAATTTTTATTAAGAAGACTACCTCATAAAGAAGCTGTCCTGCCATAGGATTCCTGTTTTCTTTCTTTTAGCCCAGAGTGGGGTGCTGTTATCCGGGCAGGGGAGGAGGCAGCTCATGACCAAGCCCTACAGAGGGGTACTAGAGCCCGAGCAGGTGCGGACAATGTCCTGCAAGGAACGGCTTGGCCCAGGGAATCGAGTCCTGGGCTGAGGATGCCCGTGCAGTGTAGGGAGAGGGTGGGGGCATGTGGCTGCTGCAGGGTGTCAGAGACAAGCTGGGTGAGGTCCATGCAGGGGCAGCCCTGTGTAGAGAGCTAGAGCCCAGGCGAGGTGAGGACAGGGAACATGTGGTGGACAAACTCACACAGGTGCGAGTTTGGCTCCATGCAGGGGATTCAGTAAAATACAAAGAAATATTAATGATACAGAATCAAGATTATTCACTATTATTGAAGGGAGCTATAAATGTGGAGAGGGAGAAAACTAGAATGAACCCTGTGGTGTTGATTGGAATTACATGTGTGAATTACAGTGTGAATTCATGGTTCTCAGTGTGCGTAGATACAGAAATAGAGCTGTAAGCGTGTGTGCGCATGTAGCGTCCACCTCTGTCCACTGAGATGCCTACGGGTAGTGACAACCTAATACCCAGACCTTGATCTCCACAAACCATCTTCCTCTGAAAGGAACCGGGGCTTACTGGAGAAATGGCTGATTCCAGGGCTGGGACAAGAAATGTAAAGATGAGCCTCCAGCATCTTGAACCAGAAAAGGAAGTGATCAAAGACTGATGGAGACGTCACAAAGACTGAGGAGCCGGCTGGAAGGGGTCCCACTGGCCAAATAGGGGGCAGCTTGTGTATCAAATTAAATAGTGATAATGAAAGATTGTAACCTAATGAACAAAACAGGAAACTATGAATCCATTCAGATATAAAAAAACAAAGTTTGATAAGTGAGATATTTACATAATTTCAAAGGATTTCTCCCTTGACACTTGTTAATTGCAGAGGGAAAAAGAGCCACTTTATAAGGCAAACATCTGGCAGATATCAGCCTGACCCAAGTGGTCAAAGTGAACAGACATCATCCATACTGAGACAAATTGGAACCCTGTGCCACCTGGTAGGAGGCATTTTGAGGAAATTCCGTGATATTCCTGCTAAAGATGCATAACCTGAAGCTCACTCTGTAGAGGAACACTACAAGGTAACTGGCCTGCAATCTCCAAAGATCCAAGGTCAGGAAAGTCAAAGAAAAACTGAGAAATTATTTCAGACTAATGAGGACCAAAGAGACATGACAAATGCAGTGCATGATTCAGAACGGGACCCTTTTGCCATAAAGACATGGTGGGAACAATTGGCTAAAACGGAGTGAGGGCTGAGGTTTAGGTGGTAGCAATACATCAGAGTTAATTCCCTGGTTTTGATAGTTTTATTGTGAGGAGAATGTCCTTGATTGTAGGAAATACACAGTAAAAGATTTAAGGGTAATGGGAATCAAGTTGGTAAGTTACAAATGAATCCAGGAAAAAAGTTGTTTTTAATGTACTTGTAACTTTTCTGTAAGTTTGTGATTGTTTCAAAATAAAACAGTTAATGTAAAAGTACATTATATTTATTAATTCTGATCCTCCACTTAGTCGTTTTCTTTTTTTTGAGACAGACTCTCACTCTTCCCGGGGCTAGAATGCTGTGGCATCAGCCTAGCTCACAGCAACCTCAAACTCCTGGGCTCAAGGGATCCTCCTGCCTCAGCCCCCCGAGTAGCTGGGACTACAGGCATGTGCCACCATGCCTGGCTAATTTTTTCTATATATTTTTAGTTGGCCAATTAATTTCTTTCTATTTTTGGTAGAGACGGGGTCTCACTCTTGCTCAGACTGGTCTTGAACTCCTGAACTCAAATGATTCGCCTGCCTCGGCCTCCCAGAGTGCTAGGATTACAGGCGCGAGCCACCGCTCCCAGCCCACTTAGCCGTTTTTGATCAGGGCCATATTGAAAACTAGGCAGAGGAATGTCACATGCGCCCAGAAGTCATCTGCCCGCATATTCTTATTATTGACTAATGTAGAATTAGGTTGACAACTTTACTTGGGATAAAACATCATAGCTACCCTTTCTTGTAACCTCATGTTTTCCCAGGAGTGTTGGCTAAAATACAACAAAGTTTATGCCACTTGGAAAAGCAAACCCCCCTTCCAACAGGGATTCAAGGGATACATTTTCATCATGATGTTAAGTGTGAGCTCTCCTCCATTCCATACACGGACATACCTCTCCTAACTGGTGTCCTCACCTTGTTTTTGGTTCCCCCAAGCCCTGGAATTGGCTACTAAAACCATGGCTTTTGTGTGAAGAGCAATTAATGCCCACACCTGCTGGCATGGAGCACAAGGCAATGCAAACGTGCTCTCTTGAAGGAGGAAACTTTATAAAGCTCATGTTCAGACCCAATTAGTTAAGATGTCATAGTGCGCTTCATGCAGTTGCTGCCTGGGCCTCAGTTTTCGGAGCTGACATCAGCTATGTGAAGGCCCATCAGACGCTGCCCCGAGGCCTGCTTAAGTCTCCCCCTCCCGGTGTGGAGGTGTGTGATTCAGCCTGCTTCTTTCTCATCTCACTTTCCTGAAGCCCACAGCATCCCACAGCTGCGGACTGTTGTAAAACCGAATGGTCCACACCAGGGTCATGCAAATCAGGTTCCCCCTTGCACGTGGTCTCTTGAAACCAGCCAATCCGCAAGAAAGCCACGGACCTTCATAAAGGCTAAGGCCCCACAGGCCCTCTGTCGCTCCCCGGCCGCTGGCTGAGCACACTGCTGTTGCTGGATTTCCCATCAGCCCCTGTGGGGGGTGCCCCTCTTCCTGCGTGGACCTGTGAGTAAGACGATGCTTCTGTCATTTCACATATTTTGCTTTGCTGCCCCCCTGCGTCTCGCCTGCCTGACATACTGAAACCCAAGCCTCCCGGTCAGGGCTCACCCAGAGAGTGGCCGTCTCGGTAGGAATAAACTGGACCCAGGTCAGCCGAGAGCCTCGGGGCTTCTGCCAGTACAAACCAGTTTCCTGTGGAAGGTCACAGGCCGACTCTCAAGCACTGGGCCGTCTGCGAGGTAAAGATGTACCCCGTGCGCAGCACATGGGAAACATCTGAGGCCACTTCCCCCGAAGCCCCGTTAGGGCAGGGCAGGTAGAGCTCACAGCCACTCTCCAGAGAGACGTTAAGACCAAATTACAGGAAAGTCACACACAACGGTGCTGCAAGTAATGGTGCCAGTAAACAGCTAACACTGAGGAGGAAGATGGAAATGAAGAGTTTGTTGGTAACTACTCCTGCATGCTGATAACATAATCTGAGGTACCCTGTGCCTTCTGGCTCTAGGATCTCACCCAGAGTTATTATAATATAGTTACACTGTGTGAGGCCAGTCCAAGGTTCAAGGCCTAGATTTATTTACTTATTTTGCTGATTATCTACATTGCAATGCTCCTTAATCTTTCTTCAGCTGTGGCAGATACCGCCAGTTGCCTCCAATATCTATCCACGCCTTTCTTACTAATAGACTCCATGATGTTCAGGTGGTGCCACATCTAGCCTGCCTGCCTCTGGGCTTAGTACGTGAGAAAACAAACACCTTTCTTGTCAAAGCCACTGCAGTCATATTTCTGTGTATTACTGTGAAATACAATCAGAACTGATGCATCATCTATAAGGGAGAGTGGGGTTAATAATGCCTGCTCACAAGGCTGGTGCAAAGGTGAGATCAAATGACAGAATGTGAGATGCCTCTAAATGGTAGAAGGGAGTTTAATCCATGCTGCTTTCTCTTTTCCTTCCTGCCTTCAATTTAATCCTCTCCAAAGAGGAATGTGCTTCACCTTGAGGTCCTATTTCCACTTTCTGCAGTTCCATGTTCAGGTTAGCAAGCTGGCTAAAGTAACCATCTGCAGGTTTGACTAATAACCTGCAAGTGTTCACCAACACAACTCCAAGTGGTATAATTCTAGGAGATATGGGGGACTATATTTTGTGGTAGGGTTTGGGGAGAAGGCAGAAAGCTGTCAAAGTTTCTAAGAGTCCCTAGGCCCGTCCCTGAGCTACCAGCCTCCCCGTAACAGAATGTGATGGGGAAGATCTTGCCATCCAGTTTTCTAGACATTCCCGAAGAAGCCTCAACTTCCATTGAGTTGTTCCAGCTTATGGTTAAGATCAAATATGTGAGATTTTCTTCTTAGGAGAATTATAACTGTCTTAGAAATTCAGCTGCCATCACTATTCTGTATCTTAAGCATTTTATAAGGCAAAACTATCCATATTAGCCAGTGATCTAAAATCCACATTTATACTATGTAGGATAGAATGAGTCTCATAATTTCATAAAAAATGTTAATAGGTTTCATGCTGGTGGTGGTCCAGTTTTGATTAAGGAAGTGAGAGTAGTGATATTTAACTTATTCAAATATTCTCAAATGTGAGGTGTTTTGTTTTTCAGGCACGATACACTTGAATTCTGATTCTAGGTTTAATTTACTGATGGTGGGTCTCACATTGAACGTCAGTGGTTTCTTTGGAAGATAGCTTTCTCAGAGCCTCATTGCCCAGAATTAGATCCCAGAAAACTGGAGTTCATACTCCCCACCCCCCAAATCCCAAGGGTACTGCATCTCTTTTGTTGGGTAGCGTCTGAACAGCGCCCCTGGAGGTGTGCAGCACAATGGCACCAGTGATAGTTACTCTCAGATTGATTTTGAAATTCGGCAAACTAGGAGACAGCTGCCCAACATACTCATCCTGAAACACATTCTTCAAAATCCACAGCAGAAACTCGAAGTATGTTTAATCAGTTAGGATTATTTTGTTCTAAGCTATAGAAAACTAAGCCCAAGTTGGCAATAAGCAGGGAATTTATTGGCTCACATAGCTGAAAAGTCTGGGGTCTGCTGGCATCAGGCATGGCTGGGTTTAGGGCTTAAATGATGTCTCCAGGATTCAGTTTCTCTTCAATTTTTGGCTGTCTTCATTCTCAGGCTCCTTAAGTTGGTGCCTGAAGGCTCCCTGTTCTCTCAAGGAAGCAAAGAAGCTACATGCTCACACCCTCCTGGGTTTGAGTTGAAAAAAGAGGGTTCCCTTCAGTGGTGTCCACAAAAGTCCCAAGACTCACTATGAACTTTGGTCACGCCCGTTAACTTTCTAGTTACTGTGACCAAAAGGAGATGGTGTGATTGACGTGATTAAATGCTGGGTCACGTGTTTAAGCACAGGCGTGCCCCTTGGGCCTTGGATGGAGCCCCATAGACTGGCAGTAGGGGGATGGATCCCAGTGAAAAACGGGGGCTACCACAAAAAAGAGTAGAATAAATGCTGGGAAAGCAAATGACCATCCTTACGTAGTCATAAGAACCTGCAAAACTCTTCTGAGACTGTTAATTTACTTTCACTGTGGCACAATTTTTGAAAATCTGCAATTTTAATAAGCTCATGGCAGTTTAACAATAGAAAATCTTTCCTATTGTTATTGTGTTCACGCTGAGTCTAAATGCTGGCAAATACCTGAATTGGTAAACTAAGCTCTGTTTTCCCATACAGCTTCAATAATTTTGTTCACATGTCTTTTCATATCTGTTAGGGAATATCATGTGATCAGGAGTCCAACAAGTTTGATCTCAGCCCTTGAAAATTCCCAAAACCTCTGTGGCTGAGAAAGCAGCTTAGTAAATCACTTTAACAAGTTTCCATGTCCTTGCCTCTGATTCTATTGGAATTAACTCAGTCTCTATAACTTGCTTCAGGTTTTTTCATAAGCTTCTCAAACCCCTCACTGACGGAGAAGATAGGCTTTATTTGCCTAAGAGTGCTAAATAAAAAACATTAACGATTTCCTAAAATCCTGGCTCTAGCCCACCTGCTGTTGAATATTGTCACTCAAGAGTTCATGGGTTCAGGTGTATACCCTTGCAATGCTATCATACTGGAGTTGCCTCTTGAGTCTCTCCCATTTCTGATGAATAAATGAGATTCAGGTCTTTTAAGTCTGTCAAAGGAGATTCTAAAGAGCATTTGAAAGTAGAGCTGATCCATCAAAACAATTCCCCTTGTACTTGCTATTATAAGAATATCACATTGAGGTCTCTTTAGAGTTTATTTAGCATTGAGTAAGGTTATGACTATGTTGGTGTCAAGATTTGGAATAACTGTATAAGAAGTCAAATTTCTACTGTTCCTTTAATCAGATAAATGTGTCAGTTTGTCTTTCTAGCTCTGATATTAACAAATACCAAAATTTCTAATCATTAATATAGGATAGTCACTTCTCAGTGATGCTTCAAATCCTTAGAAATGGGTTCAGCTGCGTGGCCAGTATTTCTCTAACAAGTTAATGGCATGTGTATCATTAAGTCTTCCACAAATCATTCTACTTCCCTTGAAACTATAAACTCATTAGTTTCTCAAAACAAGTTCCAAGGAGTTTCTGGGAGGTAGAGTATCTATTAGAACAGATGGATTACCTGCCTACATTTCAAAACTGATTACAGGTGATGGTTTACAGACTTTTCCTCCCTAGTCTAATTCAATCTACTTTCATCCCCTATGGAGAGTTTGGCATAGGCAAAATCAGAAACTGAAGAATGTGAGTGCTGGGAGCAACTTCAGATATCATGTGAAATACTTTGGAAGTCTGAACTCTTGAGAATTAGGGAACACTTATGAGCATGTGCCCTAAGATGTATGTTAAAAAATATACACAGAACCCCTTGGATCCAAGAAAAATAATTGTTTTTTTGGGCTTAAGGGACAGAGTGACTTGCTTACAACCATAGTAAGAGTTGATGGATTTAGGTCTCCAACCTGAAGTATAAGGGTGTACTCTATAATTTAGAGTTCATTACCTAAGGCCTGACTGCTCTTGCTCATTGGCATAAGGGCTTAAAAGGAAGATGTTTTCTAATGGACCCAAATAGTCATGGAATTATTCCCCATTCAGATATTCTCCATTTAGTATCCATTCCCATCAGTACATCAGTGTCTTTGTTGAGACTCCAGGATTATTGGTGGTTTGGAATATCCAACAATGTACCATTAATACAATGCCAATTGATTGCAAAATGACAATGGAAGTCTTGGGAAAGATGCAGGATTTCACGAGGTTGATGGAAGTGATGTTAGAGAACAGCTCAAATGCACACATGCTGAGACTTTGATAAATGAGGTGCTGCCAGAGTTGGACAAAATAACAGCTGAGAGGACAAAAGAACATGTAGGCTGGCAAGCTAAACACCTCAGGAATATTTGGATCTGAAAAGGTTCAAGAGAATCCCTTGAGGAGACCAATTGTGCCCTCACGTTTTTGTTAAATGATCCTTTTTATGGTCATATTGCAAAAATCAAGCATTCAATGAAATATGGTATATGATGAAATATAATTTCATTGGAAGATTACACCAAAATCTGTGGTTTTTAATTTCATTAAATCCTATCAGATCTTTTTTTAATCACTATGTAATTCTGGTTCCTATTCTAGGTGGATTCACTTTAAGTAGCTGTTTTGTTCTTTTACCCATTATTCTTAGATAATGACTGTGTCCTGTGTTTCATTCTAACTTCAAGAAGCAGACACTTCTTTTGTATGTTGATCTTTAATTACGTCTTTCTTATTGCAAATTGCAAAGTTCCTTGAGGATTGTCTCCTTGCAAATCTCCAGGATTTTTTTGATCAGGTTCATAGATGTGGAGTAGCAATAATGACCCCAGGAATAACATTGTGTGCTAAAAATTGAGTGAATTTTGATTAAGAAGAACTTTCCTGAAATTCCATGTATAACATAACTCAATATTGTTTTGAAAAATGAGGATGTCATTGAAACCAAAGGGCATAGACATGAAATAGATGAATTCTTGGTTATTTATTGAATACCTCGTACAGATACAATTTTATAAAGTCTTATATGGTTTGAATAATTTGTGACTATGCATGCTTCTGTTCCTAGACCTTTTAATCATTAATGATTCTACAGCATATAAAACACCATCCAAGACATTTTTATGTTGCTTGGTAATCTAAGAACAAACTATGAAATTAACCTTCATAGCTAGATTGTTTGGGTTTATTCAGCAGAATAGAGTTACTGTTAATTTGAACTGAGGAATAATGAGCTGTTTCTCATTGAGACTTTACGATGACAATCAAATCCAGGGGCTCGTATTTAGGCATCTCTCTTGCGGTTCAACATCTCTATACTTTTTGTCCCAACACTTTTATGGCTGAGTATCAGGGGTAACATAGGCCTGTTGGTAGGGGGAGCATATAATTTATCATCCACACTGCTGCACTTCTGAGAGGGGCATTTTTAATAATTACACTGTGACAACAGCTGTAAACAAGGACTAGCAGAGCAAGTAAGGACATATGGCTACTGTACCTACTGATGGCCTGTTGTTGCTCAGCAGTCGGGGACCCCCAACTCCCATTACTTACAAATTCCTCCATGCACACCCACCCCAGACCCAGGCCCTCCCTTATTAGTACACTCTGCCCCTGAAGGCAGCTTCCCCAATAGCCCAGTGCACACAGCAGAAGGCAATCTGTGCTGTTAGAGTCTGATGGGGTCCCAGTCCTCTGCACACTTCTACTTCCTTGTCCTCATTGGTTAAAAACCCTCTAAGAGGTCAAGGCTGAATGACATTGCAAGGAAGAAAATGGGGTAAATCCCATCTGAGCACAGAACACTAAGAGCCATTAGTGTGCCTGTGTAACAAATGATGAAATGGGGAACTAAAATGGAATCTTACCACAAATTCTGCTTTCACTAATGGTGAAGACCATTTCATTAAGACTAATAGTGAACTTCTTTGAGCCCCAGTTTCTCCTAATTAAAACGGAGACGGTAGTAACCCTATCTGTGATAGGGTTGTTACAAGGCATAAGAGACCACTTATGGTCCCCCACATCAAGTCTCCCCTTCCTCCTCTTAGTAACAGCATTTGCCAGTGCCCTAACTAGCCAGCACATTTGCCAACCTCTCCTGTAGCTCTGGTGAAGCTGGTGTGAGGGACTTCTCAGTTATGTGTTCACAGGGAAGCTTCCTCTCCCTTCTGTCTACTGCTAGGAAATGTCGACAACCAGAACAGCCAGCCTGGACCCGGAGATGGCAGCTACACCTTCTGACAGATGCTGAATTCTACGCTAACACATGAGAGAAAAACTAGCATTTATCTTATTTAAGCCACTGTACTTGGGGGCCTCATGATCACAGCCATAAATCATTCAAGCAGCAATAGTGGATTGAAAAACCCATAGACTTGGAGTCAAAGGTGCCTGTTATATGCAGTCTCGCTCTGTTGCTTGCGTGTCATTGGGCACTGCTAAACTTCACTCCTCTCATTTTGAAATATAAGTAGAAATAATACCTGAAAGGTAGGTGACTATGAAATAATAACCACATCATACTGTTATTACTTTTCCGAACTGGGTTTCATCTCCATGGATTCATTCATGTGGAAAGTATTAGGGAGGCAGGCACTGCTTAAAGCACGAGGTTATGTAGCATTGCATAAGATCCTGAAAGTTTCTGGCCCTCATGAACGGAGTAAGTAAACCATCAAGAAGAATCAGGTAGTGATGAGTATTACAGTGACTGTAAGGCAAGGTGGTGTTTCAGAGATTGAGTAGGGGGCTGCGATCGGGCATGGGCAGAAAAGGAGTTGGACGTCTCCGAGAACAGATAACAGGAGCGGATCTGTGGGGAGATGACTCTAGACAAAAGGAATACCTTGGGCAGAGAACCTACGGTGGAAAGAGTATAACCTATCGGAGAGCAGGAAGCAAGCCATTGGGCTGCAGCAGGGTGGGAAAGTGGAGGATAGTAAGAGGTGGGATCAGATGCAGGAGGGGCCCGGGGGTCTGTCTGGATTAATTCCAAGCACAATGAGATGTCATTAGGGGTCTTTAAACAGGGCTAACAAAGGCAGCACCCAATTCAGACTTTCTCAGGTTCAAATACTATACCTAAGTGCATGCAGCTCGTGTAGAAACATAACCTATTTTGTAAGTCAGGCAGCTTCTTAAAACGGGGGATAAGTTCTAGCTGCCAGTCATCTGAGAGCACATGAGGACCTCACTAAGAAAAAATGTTTTAATCCAAGCAGACACCATTACTAAGTCCTTTATTGTCCTTATTTAAGGAGGTTGGTAGCTTAGAATTTGATGTCGGAAGCAACTGGCTGTGAGTCGCAGCTGCTCCACCGTGAGATGTGACCTTAGGTAAGACACTTTGCCTCTGGGAGTTGCATTTGTCCTCATCCATAAAATGTGGGAAGTAACATGCATCCCAACAGTGCCATTGTAAGGCCTCCATAAGAGGTTATATGTAAAATGCTTGGCAATAAAAGTACTCAGTAAAAAGTGGTATAATTTTGCATAGTCTTAGAATTCATTAAATCACTAGACCATCACTCCATAGATTCAAGGGTTCAGGACTCTTCCCTACAGCCCCCCAAAGGCCTCTGAAAAACCTCTTGCTCTTCCATCCACACCCACCTTCCCCCAGAGCCCATACCAACTGCCCCCTCCTCCGAGCTCTGAGGCTGACAGCTTAGCTTTTGTTTGATATTCCACATGTTTATACTTCGTTTTTTCCATTCAGTTAAGAGCCCCTTGAAAGAAGGTATCACTTATCTTGCTTCGTCTGTGTTTTCATTTCTGGGTATTTAATGAATAACATGTTTGTGGGAAAGAATGAACAAAGATGAATGAGACCATTCATTGGATCACCCCATCTCCCTCAGTCCTCCTCCATTGCTGCATACCATCCATTTGCCCTGGGATCCCATTTCACCCTTTTCTGCCCTGCTCTGTGCCCCAGGAGGCTGCATCAGTGGGCTCCCTCACCTTCTGGCTTGGGCAGGAGATGTGAGGGCAGGCAGAGGGAGCACTGTTCTTCCTGCAGCCATTCCTCCTGGGTTCCTAGAGCTGCTCCATCCCAGCTGAGGCCTAGCCGTGCTGAGTCTCTGCTCTTGCTGGCTCTGGAAATTTCCTTACAAGTTCCATTACAAGCGGTCCATTTTAAAAACTCAAATTATGCAGTCTGGATCTATTTTTTTTTCCCCAAGGTCACTGATATATCCCATATAGACCATGTCAAGCAAATATACCGCCTCGGATAGATCTAATGTATCCTAGTCTATATTAGGACTCAGCCCTTTGATTTGCTCGAGAGCAGATTTCACCACTTCCTTGGTACACCATTGCTTCACTCCCCGCCAGGCATCTGAGCCTGCCGTGACGGAGGCAAACCATGCCAAATGAAGCTGCTCATTGTCTTGAAGAACTAAGCAAGTTCATAGGAATTATAGAAGTTAGCTGACAAGAACCACTGCTGACAGATAAATGTTTTTAACAAGAGTAAAATAAAATGTCACTTCATGGAAGAAACTAAAAATACTTCTAAAAGTGTATATTGTGCTTGAGTTTTTTTCCTACTCTGGGTTGCCAGGCTGTGGGTGTTGAAATGCTTCAGAAGATTGGGTCTGTCATGTTTAGATGGTGGGCGGCAAAAGAAATTCTAGGTTAAAAAGAAAAATTCAAGACACTCACTCCATTGTCTTGTTTAAGTGTGAATTTGTAGAAGGTTAGATCAAAAAAAAAAAACGACTTTGAAGAGCATGGTCAGGGCCGCTTGACAGCTCCCAAGGGAGGACAGGCTACCTGTGGACTGGTCCCCAGATCATCCCCACCTCAGCACTCTGGCTTCTACCGCAATCACTCTTGTAACTGATTGCCGTGAAGACAGGGTGTTGTCTGACAAAATATAATCATAGAAAGGGCCAAGGAAGGTTTGAATTTGGCTTTCTCTGGGGTGGGGGGAAAAAGCTGTAAAACATTTTTCATTTGTAACATTGACCTATCCAAAGGAGAAAATATAAAGATCAATGAGAAATCAAAAGGAGATGAGCAGGCTTTTGATAGATTAGCCTGAGAAGTCACGTTCCACTGACATAAGCTTAGTGAACGTCTTCCAGTGCCCTGACTTGACACCCCGTGGAGCACCTAGTCATTCTGTGCAGTGAAGGGTCCTTCCCCACGTGCACTGGCCACAACCCACTCCTCCCTACCACCTTCCCAGCCTCCCAGTGGGATGGTGTTCAGTGGTCTGTGACTCAGTTTGTTGAGGCTGAACCCAGTGACTTCTCCCCAAGGCAAGCACAGCTCGCAGACCACTTACCCTTCCAGGTGCCCTTCACTCTGGCGAGGAGGTAGCCGGTGTTCCCACCACACTCCAGGCCTCTGCAGAGAAGCAGTCACAGACCCTCCCTTCTCTCCCCAGCTTTAAAGCCAATTATTTTCCCAATTTATTCAATGACAGTTCTATTCTGGGCTTTGGGAATACATCCTTGAACCAATCATACTCTCTCGCATTCTGAAGAAGGGGAGTTAGATAATGAATGAACAAAATTACAAAAGCCCAATCACCTTCCTGTTCCCTGGTTTCAAAGAAAAACAGTGAAAACAAAACTTATTTGTGAAAATGAAAGCCGAGCCCTGGCCTACCACCACTGCTACAACTGCTGCTGCAGATCCGGCCACACCCTATGCTAGGGAGATGCTGAATACAGACGGGGAGAGTCTATGTTGCAGATGCATTTGGGGGCTGCAAGTTAATGCACACTCTAGTGCTCTGAGAGCATCTGACAGGTAGACAGGACCCAGTGCTCTTCAACATGTAGGAACCCAGCTAGTTTCCTGAGATTCCTAGAAGGGGCTGTTTGCATCTGCCCTCAGTAACATAGTTGCAGTGTGATGGGCTTCACTGACAAGGTACTTGCCTTTGTGTCTAAACCAAACTCATTTTGTCTTGTGCTTTTTTAGGAGGAATTGAGACCAGCTGCTCACCTTCTGTAAGGAAGCAAACTTTCATGTAATTGTGGGTTAACAGCACATAATCCTTTAAATTTCTTCCTGCTTCATTTCATGCCTCTATTCATATTATGGAAAATATGAGATTTTGGCAAGTGAGTATCCTTGGAAGGGATTGTGCCTGGAGCTGCTAGTTGCCAGTATACCACCTCTTGGAGAGAGTCTGGATGAAAGTAAAGCCAAGACCAAGGAAAGCAAAATACAGGCACAGAGAGAGAAACAGATATCTGACGAAGGGGTTGTTGCTGTCATCGTAGGTATCTGCAGTCGAAGTTTCATTTGGAATGGCATCTTAGAATTCTACGTTACAAGTGCTTCCCAATGCGGGTTGCACATCTGACTTACCTGGGGTGTTTATAAAGGACATATTTTCAGGACTCCCCACCTTGCATATTCTGATTAGTAAGTCTGATGTGGGGCCCATAAATGTTCAGTTCAAAGAAATTCTGCAAGTGATTTTAAAGTATAGCCAATTTCAAGAACCACTGCTCTGGGCCAATTTCATCCTCCTGGGCAGAAGGACATCTGTGATTCCCCATGGAAACATCAGTACCATGGAACTCCCAAGGCCAGTCATTCCACCAGTGGGCAACTCTAGGTACAAATCAGATCTTACTATTGTAATGCTAAAATTGGTTTCTTTGTACTTCTCCACTTTGATCCTAACTCTGTCCCCAAGAACAATGTAGGATCAGTCTTCCCCTTTTTATTTTTTTAATTACTTCAAAATATTACAGGGGTGTGAGTGTTTTTGGTTACATGGATTGCTTTTGTTGTGCTTGAGTTGGGGTTATAAGAGTGCCCATCATCACCCAGATAGTGTTCATTTTAGGTCTCACCCACCCCCTTCTCCCCTCTCCCCGCTGCTTGATTTCCATTGAATTTACTTCCGAGTACATGCGTGTTCATCAGTTAGTTTCAACTTAATAGTGAGTACATGTGGCATTTGTTTTTCCATTCTTTAAATATTGCGCTTAGGATAATGGTCTCCAGTTCCATCCAAATTATTGCAAAAGGCCTTAATTCATCCTTCTCCATGGCTGAGTAGTATTTCATAGTATACGTATACCACATTTTGTTGATCTACTCATTGATGGACACTTGGATTGATTTCACATTTTTGTAATTGTGAATTGTGCTGCAATAAACATTCAAGTGCATGTGTCTTTGTGATAAAATGACTTATTTTCCTTTGGGTAAATACCCAGTAGTGGGATTGCTGAATCAAATGGTAGGTCTACTTTTAGTTCTCTGAGCAATCTGTATACTGTTTTCCATAGAAGTTGTACTAATTTTCAGTCTCACCAACAGTGTATGAGAATTCCTTTCTGCATCCATGCCAGCATCTATTGTTTTTGGACTTTTTAATAAAAGCCAATCTAACCGGGGCAAGGTGATATCTCATTGTGGTTTTAATTTGCATTTCTGTGATGATTGGTAATGTTGAACATTTTTATTGCATGAATTTTATTAGCATGTTTATTGCTAATTTCTTTTGAAATGCTTCTGTTCATGTCTTTTGCCCACTTTTTAATAAGGTTTTATTTCTTGTTGATTTGCTTGAGTTCTTTGTAGGTTATGGTTAGTAGCCCTTTACTGGATATATGGCTTGTGGATATTTTCTTCCATTCTGTAGGTTGTCTCTTTTCTTTGTTATTTCCTTAGCTATGCAGAAATTTTTAAATTTAATCAAGTTTCATCTATTTATTAGTATTTTTGTTTTTGCTGTGATTGCCATTGGGGTCTTCTTCATAAATTCTTTGCCTAGGCTGATATCTGAAAGAGTTTTTCCTACATTTTCTTTTAGCATTCTTATGGTTTCATGCCTTACACTTAAGTCTTCTATTTATCTTGAATTAATTTTTGTGAGTGGTGAGAGATGGATCCTGTTTCATTCTTCTGCATGTAGCTATCCAATTTTCCCAGCACCATTTATTGAATAGGGCTTCTTTTCCCCAGTGTATTTTATTGTCTGCTTTGTCAAAGATCACTTGGCTGTATGTGGAAATTTTATATCTGGGTTCTCTGTTCTGTTTCATTGGTCTATGTGTCTATTTTTGTGCCAATACTATGCTGTTTTGGTTACTATCACCTTGTAGTATAGTTTGAGGTCTGGTAATGTGATGCCCCCAGATTTGTTCTTTTTGCTTAAGATTGCTTTGGCTATTTGGGTTTCAAACAAAGCATAGAATTATATTTTTCCTTATCTGTGAAATGATGATGGTATTCTGGTGGGGATTGCTTGAATCTGTAAATCACTTCGGGCAGTATGGACATTTTAACAATGTTGATTCTGTCTATCCATGAATATAATATGTTTTTCCATTTGTGTCATCTGCTATTTCTTTAATTGTTCCCTAGTTTTCTTTGTTAGGGATATTTCATCTCCTTGGTTAAGTATTTTCCTAGGTATTTTATTTTCTTTGTGGCTATTGTGAGTGGCAGTGGCATTGAGTCTTTGATTTGATTCTCATCTTGACTGTTGTCAGTATATAAGAATGTTATTGATTTGTGTACATTAATTTTTATCCTGAGACTTTGCTGAATTTATTTATCAATTCCAGGAATCACTTGGTGGAATAAAAGAAAAATAATCTGCCATGACCAAATGGGCTTCATCCCAGGGATGCAAGGATGGTTCAACATACAAAAATCAGTAAATGTGATTTGCCACATAAACAGAAGCAAAAACAAAGATCAAATGATCATTTCAATAGATGCAGAAAAAGCATTCAACAAAATTCAGCACCTTTTCATGATAAAAAACCCTCAACAAACCAGACATAGAAGGAATGTATCACAAAATTATAAAAGCCATATATGCCAAACCCACAGCCAACATGGTACTAAAAGGGGAAAAGTTTGAAGGCATTCCCACTAAGAACCAGAACAAGACAAGTGTGCCCACTGTCACCACTCCTGTTCAACATAGTGCTGGAAGTTCTAGCCAGAACAATCGGGCAAGTAAAGAAAATCAGGGATATCCAAATAGGGAAAAAAGAGGTCAAACTATTGCTTTTTGCTGATGATATGATCTTATATCTAGAAAACCCCAAAGACTACACCAAATTTTCTCCCTCTCTTTTTAAGTTGGTTGTTTTTTAGCTGGAGTAGAAAAGGAAGGAAAGCTCTTAAGCTCTTTCCTCATTCTTTGTATGGCAGAGTTTTTGGACACTCTTCACATTGCCCAGAATGGTAAAGAGTATTTGAAATATGGTCTCCCATAGAGGCCACTTTTGTTGGGTAATTTAGAAGCTATTTGGATAATATTCCTAGTAACATCCACAACTCAAAGAAGGTCCCATGCTCCTTAATTTCTTCTCCTTTCCAGCTGCCTGAACCACTCTGTTTCTCCTTGAATATCAACATTAATATTTTCACCTTCTCTCCAGGACACATCTTTGATTAGATTTATCATGTCAGGAGAATGGCTGTACAAAGTCCTAGTGCAGAAGATATTCAGAAAATGTGTAAAAGATCGGACAAGGTGGAGGAGAAGCAGAAGAAATGTCACACACAACTGCAGGCTGCCTTATGTTCACCAGAGATGTTTATACTAAAAGGCAAAATAAAACTGTGATTGCATGTAATCAGAGAACCTTCAATGTGAGCTAATAAATGCATTAATCCTGCATTATAAACCTGAATCCAATAATGCAATTTAAAATATACCCCATGCATTGTGGAGGAGCAGAGTTGTCAGAACAGGTCTATAAATTCTCACCAATGGACACATATTGTGCTTCTGTCTGCTAACTGTATTGAAACCGTAAAGCTTATTAGCGTTGCTTTTTAATTAAGTATGAACACTCCAAAGATATTATAAGAAGACAAAGATATGAGTGGAATTGAGTAGAATTATTGAAGCAAATATAGATATTGATTGCTGCCAAACTCAAATTGAATTTTATCTCAAATACTGAGATGGTTCCGTGTAGTTTAGCTGAAGATCTTTAAGGAAAAATTAAATTTCAAGATCCTAGTGTTGTGTAGGTGGGTGTCTGTGCACATACGTGCGCATCTATGCATGTTTTATTTTGAATTAAGGATGAAGTATTTCTGGATACCTGGCAGTTAATCAAAATATATAGAAACTTAGAAAACAAAAACAAAATGCCTGTTAAGGCCAGAGTTGCCTGTTATAGGCAGCTGCTATATACCATGACTTTAAAATACAGCTCAGTAGCCAGTCCCCTCAGGTGACATAAAAAGTCGTGGGCTGGTGCTTAACTTTAGCTACTTCCAGAGCAGCATAAGCCTACAATGGTTGTTCAATATGAGACAATATCCTGTAAT
>CAUYRT010043665.1:0-37799 GCA_963574885.1 Lepilemur ruficaudatus | reverse complement strand
AATTAGCCGGGCATGGTGGCACATGCCTGTAGTCCCAACTACTCGGGAGGCTGAGGCAGAAGGATCGCTTGAGCCCAGGAGTTTGAGGTTGCTGTGAGCTAGGCTGACGCCATGGCACTCACTCTAGCCCAGGCAACAGAGCTAGACTCTGTCTCAAAAAAAAAAGAGAAGATTGCTTGCTCTGGTCTTCCCTATTAAGGCTAGAACACAGACATGGAGGTGATCCAGCTTCAACACTCCAGGACAGGGGCCTTAACCTGGGGTTAACACATCTTCAAAGGATCCATGAATAGAACTCAGAGAGTCCAGAAACTTGGATGGAAAAAATTACATCTTTATTTTCAGTAACCTCTCATTGAAATTCAGCATCTTCTTTAATTATGAATGTAGGCAACAAACCACAGTATCACAGATTCACAGTATCTGTGACCTTGTTACCAACAGAAATTATAGATATTTTTATATCACATTACATGAGATAATTTATGCTCATCGTTATTTTGAAACTACTTACTGGATACGGCGCTGAATCTTGTAGGTAAATAATAAAGAAGCATAATTATATCACAAATTTGTCTTTTTAATATTGTGATATTTGTATTTTTTATAATTTACTTATTGTATAATCCTCCTATTTAATGCATTTAAAGCCATTTTTATAAGACAAAGTCCACACACTTCACCAAGATTGACCAAGAGGGTCATGACATAAGATTTAATAATCCTGTTCTAGAAGTTGGTAAGATATCAGCATGGAAGAAACGGATTTCTAAATGACTTTGTGGTACAGAGCTGCTTACTAGGTATGGACAGTTAACTTACATCCAAACTGTTATAAAAGAGAAAAAAAACTTCTAATGTGTTCAAGCCTCTGTATTTTGGGGTCTCTGTGTTACAGCAGCTGAGTCTATGCCCAGGTAATACCCCTCCCTAAAGTCAAACCAGAGTCCTGGGTGCCCTACGCCCTACACAAAGCATGTAGAGAAAGACTCTCCATGCTTCAGACTGCCCTGTTACAACTAATAATAAGCTCATTGTCCAAGCTTTCATGCTTCCTAAAAGACAGGCAACCTGGGCAGTGGGACCTTTTGATGCCTATTGGTCCTAAGGCGATAGCTGTTAAGGTGGATTTAACGCATCCATCACCCCAGCCTCACCCATCAGAAGTCCCAGTAGCTCCACTGAAAGGAAGAAGAGTAATGTTCCTGACTACACAGAACTAACTAAACCTCACATTCTTTCTCGTCTCCAAAGGAATTCTCTAAAAAACCTCCCTCCTCTTTAGCTTGGCCCACTTCTTTCTCCCAAATGTAATCATTCACCTTTATCTCCCCTACTCCTCTGGAATGACCTAAAATAATTCTCCTCTATAAGTTTAGGCTTTTGCAAACAATATCCTGGTTGGAAGCTATCTGGAAACTTCTCTTTTTACATATTCACTCCCCTTCACAGAAGTTCCAGAGGCAGAGAACACAAAAACTATGTTTCCACCTTGTTAATGAGGGGGAAAAAACTCCTATAGCAGTGAGAAAAAAAGTTTTTGTCTCAGTAAATTATATTATAGCTACTGCAACAATCCAAATGTGAGGTCTTGGGAGCCCATTTTGAGATGTGGCTAGAGTAGAGAGTGGAAGGACAGTGGAGAGTGTAGATTTCTGGAAGTGGATTAAAAACAACAGTGACTGGTTAGATAGGCAAAAACCATGGGAAAGGAGAAGCCAAAGTTGGCTGCAAGACTGATGTTTAAGTTAGCAACAGAATGGTAAATGAGAGAGAAACAGAGGCAGGAACACCAGTTTGGAGTAGAAGACAACAGGTTTTAGATAAGTTTGAAGTCTGATTGAACATCCAAGTAGCAATTCCCAAGAGGCGTAGACTGAGAGCTCTGAAACCAGCATGTAGATAGAGATGTTGATAGAGGCTGAGAGAATGAAGGAGCTCACCAAGGCAGAGAATTAAGAAGGGAAAAGGCAAAAGACCACCCGGATCCTTGAGGAACACTCACATTTAGGGAATAGAAGAAAGCATCAAGGGAGGCTAAGAAGAAACGATTAGGAAAGGAGGGCTCAATTTAGGATAGTTATGCAATGTCACAGCATGGGAGGAAACGGCTTCAAACAAAATGCATAAGGAAAATCAGAATAACAACTAAGCCACACCAGTGGGTTTTTGCAATTAAAAAATGGTTGGTTAATAGATAGCTTAGTAATAACACATATCCACATATATAAGACACCCCAAGGTGTAGATATTACCAGGGAAAGAGGCTGTCAAGATTCTTCTCAGGGCTGTAATGGAGCCTCAATCTTCCCTTAACACCTTTTTCACAATTTCTGGCAAATTCACTAAAACAAAAGATAGCTACTTGCTATTTACAGTCATAAAATGTCCCTGGTTTAAAATATATCTACATCCCAGAAGGCATCATTCAAAGGCAAATGGGCTTGGAATTATAAAATGTATTCCATTGGATCAATATCATGGAGAATACTTATTTTCATTTCACTCGTCAGAAAAGTACATGTATTACATATAGCAGCTCTTAATATATGAAACATTTGCCCCCTAAGCTGTTCAAATGAAGATATTTCCCTCCATTTTCACCCTCTGTTGAAGGAATAATGTAAGTCCTATGTAAGGCACTAGCCAGTGCTCGCCTAAACCCAGCAAATGTTCACCCACAACGGAATCAATAGATGGCATATAGAATTCATCTCACAGATGAATGATGCCTAATGGACCCTAGATTTTAATTCTGAGACGTGAGCCCAAACTGAAAGCTAAAAAAATTTTACAAAGGAAGAAAGAAATGAAAGAAAGAAACAACATGTTCAAGTCAGAAATAAACAGGGGTGTACATATTTGAACAAAAGAAAAATCACGCAATTAACAATGCCTTCACAACCTCTCTGGTGAGCATGAATAAAACATTACTAGGAATTGTACAGATTAAATATTGAGGTTCTGGATGTCGGCACTCACCACAGACAATGAGAGCCTTTTACACTAATCAGTTATTTCCTTATTAAAAGATTTGTGAAGCTCAGAAAGAACCACAATCAGGCAGAAATTAAAGAAGCATCTTTTCCCTGCTATTAGCCCCCCCAAAAAGGAAAACAACAAATTCAGGTTGCGCTCAACTTGCCTAATCCTTGCTAATTTAAAGCATTCATATGGTTGCATGAATATTTCAATTTCCCTCCAGATGTCTGGTAGCACTTGAATTCAGGCTTGTGTTCAGTCTTCCATGTTCTGTTTCCCTTAAAATCAAGCATGTCATAGCTGCCTTTGGGGTCAGACCTGCAGCAGTAGACGGCACTGAGCAAGCTCTGATCTGATCCAAGCTTTAGGAAGCTGATGTGGGGGGATCTTGGTGATGTCCCTATCACAGTGTCTGTGGTGGTCATTCTCCATTTTTCTTTCACTCCAATTCCAGAATATCCTCCACCCTCTCAGCCACTGATCTACTTTGCTGAGGTTGGAGTTACCCAGCACACACATCCTCACCAACCTTGCCTTGTCTGTCTTTGCACCTATCCCCTCCAGTCTCGAGATAAAATGATCCTCCCTTTTCCCCATAGCTAAACCTCTCACCACTGAACTCCTACTTTTTCCTTTGTCAATTTCTAAGAAATGTTGGCCATGAGCTCATCTATCCTTTTTAAGCATCTCTGTTGGCTCACTACCCTCTGCCATCAAATACCCATTGATTTCTCCCATCTTAGTGTTAGGGAAGGAAAGACTCACCTTAATTTTCAGGGAGGAATAATTCATCAATGCATATTTCTATAGATCACCTTTTCTTCTCTTCGAACTTTTTCCAATAAGTAACCTACAGTGGAGAGCAAAATAAATACACAGCAGTTAACAGTTAGAAAATACAAAGGAAGAAACTCAAATTCACAAATCAAGGAAAATATTGAATATATAGGAAAAAAATTTAACAAGAAAATGTGCATATAGGAAGAACATTACAAAACTTCACTGACAAATGATTTTTAATAAATTGTTAAGATTTAAATAAGAAAACTGAATATCAAAAACTGTTCCCCCCCAAAAAAACTGTTCTCCAAAATGATGGAATGTAGATTGGAGTACATTTTGTTTATGCCCATCATGAACCTTACACAAATTGTTCATATCTTTTTGACTCAGTATTTCTAGGCATCTATCTGACAGAAATAATCAGAGTTATAGACATGGACCAAAATGTCTTCCAATTTGGATGTTCATAGGTATATTCATTTCCGTGTTATTTATGATAGTGAAAGAACTGGACACATTTTAAAGTTCCAAAAAAAATGAATGACGAAATGAAGAAATGAAGAAAATATGGTACACCTAAACAAAGAAATATTTACACCTATTAAAACTCAGGTTGACTAAGTGTAGAAGGAAATGCTTATTTTATATCATTAAGGAAAACAATGATATGAATTAGTATAAATTCAACTGTGCAAAACACTGTCCAAAGTATTAGGTTATTAAGTATGAAATGTCTGATTTCCTTAAGTACTGTTAGACCAGTTGATATCTCTGACATTTCACTTTGATACTTCCTGTTTTACTTTTATTGTGAAGGTACATCCTCATTCTTTAAAACACACAGTTTTGCTTGTGATTATCTTTCAAATTCCAACAATATTGGACCATTTGAAACAAATCAGCAAGGTAAAGAAGCTGGATAGATGGGTTCCGCATGAATTAAACGAGCATCAGAAGAAAAATCGTCTCAAAGCTTGCATTTCTTTGCTGTCACAACCATTTCTACACCCTATTGTCATGTGTGATGAAAAATGGGTTCTTCTGGACATCTCAAGCATTCAGCACCATGGCTGGGAAGTGCTGAAACATAGTCCAAAACTGAATATTCATCCAGAAAAGCTAGTGGTGTCTGCTTGGTGGCCCAGTGCTGGTATTATCCACTACAGCTTCATGAAACCTGGTCAATGGATTACAGCAGATGTCTACTGCATCCAATTGGATGAAATGATGAGGATGCTTGTGATTAAGCAGCCAAGATTGGTCAGTAGAGACAGGCCAATCCTCTTGCAAGACAACACTCAACCACGTGTTGCACCAGCAACGCTGCTCAAACTACAGAGACTGGACTTGGAAACTCTCTGTCATCCACCATATTCACCAGACCTTGTACCAACTGACGACCACTTCTTCCAGGCTTTGGACCACTTCTTGCAAGGAAAAATACTCAATTCTCAACAAGCTATGGAAAAAGCCTTTTGCATTTTCATGGCCACTCACTCTCCAGACTTCCTCGCTACTGGCATAAACAAGCCACCATTAAGATGCCAAAACTGTGTCAATAGTTTAGGTGCACACCTTGATTAATTGTACTGCTTCTTGTTTGAGATATAACAAACTACACTTTTGATTCAAAATCATACATTTCATATTTAATGACCTAATATTAGAGGAATATATGCCAACATTTGAACAAGAATGGCCTCTAGGTAATGGCTTTATGATAACAATTTTTTTTCTGTTCCTTTATACCTTTCTGTACTTTCCACCTTATCTAAAATGTGCATATTTAAGCTGTGATTAATAAAATCTATTTCATGGATAACTTCTTTAATTTCCCAATTACAAGAGAATACAGGAGTAGGCCACCTTCTCTTCCATTTTTCATTCCAACAAAGAATCAGAACACTGGGGCAGAAAGAATGCCCCTTCTTTTTGCGACCTACAGCCCTGCAGTGGCTGCCTTAAATTGCAGCAGACTGTATGGATTTTTAGTTTTGAATCTGTAGTATATACAGTCTCATCTCTCAGAAACCAGATATTGATCCCTGTCTCAGTGGGTCTACACAAACTGGATTGCCTGAACTCATGGATTTTCTTAAGGAACAAATTCAGTAAATTAAATGAGGTAGATTTTTTTCCTACACTATGCCAAAAAACACTTTAGACTGTGTCCTTTTGTTTTTTATCTAGCTTTTCTGGTGACACAGAAATCTACATTGCAAAATGATATATAGGAAAGCCTTTTTTTTTTCTGATGGTTCATCAGGTCAAACTTGCCATAGGTATAACTGTGCCCCAAGCAAGCCCAGAAATCGGGGTCCACATACACCAAGAGAAAGGTTAAAGAGGAAGACACCCAACCTGGTAGCTAATTCACAGATCAGCAACAAAACATCAAGGATGTTGCCCCCATGGTCAGCCAGTCATAGAGTCTGCAAATACTTTTTGAGCATCTCATAATGTGCCAGGTGCAGGAAACAAGATGTGGCACCTGTCCTCAGAGGCTTTCTGTCTACTGGGAAAGACAGACCTTTAACTAGTCACTCCGGCTGTGCTGGGGGGAGCCTAGGAGAATTAAAAAGTTCTATAGACACTCAGCCAGACCCAACCTAACCTAGAGAGCAGTCTTTAAGGATTTGTCAATTGAACTAAACCCCAAAAGATGAGTAGAAGTCGACTAGGTTAAGTGAGACCAGAAAGAGGGTGGGTGTTTAAAAGGGAGAAAGAACAGACAGAGGGAGCAGCAAGCACTGAGGTCTTGGGATTAAAGAGCATGGCCTGTTTGAGACATGGAGAGAAGTCCTGGATGGGCAAATGAAACAAAACAAGAAGAGACCATGAGAGCCAAGCTAGAGGGCCCAGAGGGCCAGGTAAAGATTCCGAGCTTTCTCTTAAAGGCAATGAGAGGGCATTTGTGAGCTTTAAGTTTTGTTTGGTTGCTTTGGCTGCAGGAAAGAGAATGGTTTGGAGAGGGCAGTGAGATCAGGCGGATGACTTAGGAAGTTATTTCGGTAGCCCAACAAGAGATGATGGTGGCCCAGATGGCAGAGTGACAGTGGGCACAGAGAAGAGAGGATAGGTTTAAGTAAGGGTCCCCAAAACACAGCCAATCCTCAGGACCACATTGATTCGACAGCCCAGCTGACTTCTCCCAAACCCCCTGTCCCACCATCCACTCATATCCTGAGAAGATAAAAATGAGGAGAAAAAGGGCCCTTCCGTCTGCCCTGAAGCATTTTGAGAACATATCTATCACATTTGAATATCAACTGGAAAGAGGCCCTCTGCCATTAAACGTGCCCATCTACCATGTCCATATAGAATTAGCCAAGAGGAGCCCTTGGCTTTTTAAAAGGAAATAGTCCAGTCTCAGCACAGACACGACAAACCAGAAGTGAGCCTGCAAACTGAGATCTCCATCTCCTCCCAGTACCGGGCTCTGTCCACTTGGCCATCCAGAGAGAAAACGGCCGTCAGCATCAGGCTGGGGTTGGGAGACTCACTGTTCTTCTCTCTCTGCTTTCATAAGGCTCCGACCACTTCAGAACTAAAATGGGATGTTGATCATGGATTCTTAAGAGGATTTTTAAAAGAAAAAAATAAGTAATATGTTCCCTTCTCTATTGTATATTTTCCCTGGAAACCTTCTATGAAAGGTTTGCATTATCCAAGGTAGCTTTTTAGATGCCACGCCAGCCCTAAGTGTATTTGCATTAAGATGCAGCTTATTTCTTGCGTCTCTGGGAACCTTGCCCTCTCGCTATTAGTACATTCACAACCCCTCACACTCACAACAGAACAAGAGAAGTCAAAGTAGATGAAAGGGACCAGATCCATTTGCTCCTAACCAGGCCCCTGACCAGGCCCTTGAAGAGCCTCTTAGAGGGTCCCAGGTTACAAATATGCTCGTCTTTTCCATTCACGAATACCTTTTTGAAGGCAAAGATGGGTCTATAAAATGGGAAAAGAATAAAGTCTGTCTTTTCCATTGCCCCTTCTAGAATCCTTCCTTTAAAATGCTTTTATCTGCTAGCCACGAGACTGGCTTTAGATGTATACTATGTGTTCCCAAATGCGTTTTAAACATATACATGTTTCCCAGGGTTATGGGCTTCCATGGCCCATAACCCTTTCTTTCTGCTGAAAGTTGTGAACAAGGGAAAAACCCTGACACTCTTGTTTTGAGGGACAGAGGAGCAAAGCCAGGGCTTTATGATTACATCTGCGCCTGCAGAACTGCATGTACTTTAACAGAAACTTTGTATTGACTTGAAACCTTCCCAGGAACAACTGCTGGTTTCCATGACAACCACCTCTACTGCATCCAGTCCCCCACCCCCTGCACATTGGTGATACAGGATAGGGCAAGGCTACATGGGATGGGTTCATTTATGCATCAGTCGCAGCAATGAAAATTCTAGAAAGACCACAACTTACCCCATACCTTGAGAGTTTTAGATGTTAGGTAGCTGATCCTTTAAAATAGACATGATGTTGTGGCCAAAGAATGAGGACAGGTAAAAATACAGATCTTATAAAAGCTCACCTGTGAGCCTTGAAGGCAGCTGAATTTGTTTCTCACATCAGAATGCATTTTTCAGTGAGCCCTGGTGCCTGGATGCAAAATACAAAAGAAAGGTTTAATTTCCCTTGATTGTTTTCCCTTCTTTCTCTCAAAGTTGTTTTTTCATTTTTAGAATGAAGGAATGCTGAAAAAATATATTAAATATGAGGATGAAAATCTGAACTATTCTTCCATCTTAATTGAAATACTCTATGAATTGGAGAATTCTTCATGAAAAACATCCTTAAGAGAAGCATAAATAGGTTCTAGGAAAAGTACTCTCTCCCAGGAGTTTGATATTTTATTTTTGCCCTCTTCATACAGAAAGTGTTGCTCAGTGGTTAAGGATAGACACCCTTGAGTTTGGCAGATTTGGGCTCAATCCTGGTTCTGCATGTCATTTATAACCATGAGGGCTTGGACAAGTTACTTGCCATTTGAGTCCCAGTTTTTCTTTTTCTGCAATCTGGAAACAACAACTACATCACAGAATTGTTGGGCTTGAGATACTATACATAACAAGTTCAGCATTATGCCTGAGAGATGTATTATTCATATTCATAATAACCATATTGTATGTATCATACTTCAGTTTAGTACAATAAGCCATCTTCATTTTTTTAGGATAGTATGATGAAATGTTAAGTTATAAATGTCATACCCATAGTCCAGTCTCAAAAGACCTAATGATTTATGACACTTAGTAATTGAATGAAACATTTTTTAATTCAAATTAAAAATATTATTTTAATTAAATTATGGAGGAATTTTTGGATAATTCTTCAAAATCACATTTTTCTTAAATTGCCAAAATAGTGGCTTTAGTTATCCACATTCAATTGCAAGAGACTTTAGATGTGTCAATGATATCCTTAACCATGCATTGCTTTAAATTAGTATTTTTTTAAATTGGTCTATTTGGATAGACTTTGGCAGAGCCATACCTAGACTTCCACTAATCCTGGAGAAATGTTGACTGTCTATCCCCCAAATACCCTTTAAACTTCTTCTATGAATTTGAAAATGTTTTTAATGCCATAAAAGTAAAATAGGGATCTGATTCAACAATTTCTTTCCTTAAAACATAAACCTGTTATTGAAAGACAATCCACTGTCCCTCCCAAACACTGTGAATTGTATTTGATAAATTCAATCACTGAGGATATTTCATGAGACCACCTGTGAATGCAGACTACTACCACTAACTATGACCTATTCCCTCTGGCTAGAGTTGAGGCTGAACAGCTGGGCAATCAAGCCGAATTTATCACTGGATCTTCAACCTCTGTTTAAAGCCGTGTCTATCACCAAACCAGTTGTTTGGGAAGATCTGATCTTCCATTAATTCACTTTAACTGTTGGAACTATGCCTGCCAAAGTTCAGCTGGTGGCAATGCAAGGCCTCCCTCAACAACTCTGCATTCTTGGTTGCCGTGGAATACGCAGAAGTCCCTTCTGCCTATGTCTGGAGCACCTGGGTGCTCTGACTTTTCTGAAAAAGTCACTACTTTCTCTACCAGCCAAAGCAGGGTAACTGAGAGAGTTTAGTGGAGGGACAATTTACAAGGGTGTAAGCAACTTAAGGGAAGCCATCAGGGGCTTGTAAAGCACAGAGGGGTAGACCATTAACACCCAAGGCCTGAACGATTGAGGAGAGGGCACCATTTCCAGAATGGGAGCTATAGCTGTAGCTTTGCAATGCCCCCTGATAGCAGCTCTACACTTCAATAGAGAAAAGCAAGGACTGTCAACCGTGGCCCCAACAAAAAGGGAGCAGAGTAATAACACTTGAACTTTTCTCTTTCTCTCCAACCCTCTCATCTCCTGCTAGTGTCTTTCACTGGCCAAATTCAACCAGAAGCCACAGGGCAAGAGACCCAGCTGGATGCAGCTCAAGGAGGTCAGACTTTTGGAATAAAGTCAAGGGTGAAGAAAAGTAAAGCATAGACCTGAAAGGGCAAATGAAAAATTCCAGCACAAATTTTTTAGGATCCTCTCTGGCTGTCCACCTTCCCATGAGAACATCATTTGCAAGTAAACCAGTTTTTCAGAATCCAAACCAATTTTGCAAGCATCTATAAGGCAGATGTAATAGGTTATAGACACCCCACTCCTGCATTAGTGAAAGTGAACTTCTCTAATTTAGTGTTTGAAACAAGGTACCAAAACCCATAACAAAGGTGCCCACTTCATACCTCAGCCCAATTACTCGGTTAAGAAAGTTGAAATTCAGACAAGTGGAAAAGGCAGGGGCAGTGATGAAACTGAAGAACTGTGCACGTAGACTGCTGAAAGTGAGTGATGTTTTGATACAGGCATACAATGTGTATTAATTAAATCAGGGTAATTGGAGTATCCACCATATGAGGCATTTATCATTTCTTGGTGTTAGGAATATTCCAGTTCTACTCCTTTAGTTATTTTAATGTATGCCTTAACTTATTGTTGATTAGAGTCACTTTATTCTGTTATCAAATATTCTTCATTCTATCTAACTATATTTTCGCACCCATTAACCATCATCACTTTATCCCCCTTCCTACTGTCCTTCCCAGGCTCCAGTAACCATCATTCTACTCTCTGTCTCCATGAGATCAATTGTTTTAACACTTAGCTGCCACCTTCTATATTTATTTTTTTGAGAGTTTTTATCATGAAGGGATGTTCAATTTATCAAATGCTTTTTTGGCATCAATTAAAATAATCATATGGGTTTTGTCCTTTGTTCTGTTGATAGGATGTGTCACATTTGATCTGTGTATGTTGAACCATCCTTGCATCCCTGTGATGAATCTCACTTGATCACAATGAATAATCTTTTTAATGTGTTGTTGAATCTGGTTTGCAAGTATTTTCTTGAGGATTTTTGCATCTATGTTCATCAGAAATATTGGCCTATGGTTTTCCTTTTTTGTTGTGTCTTTGTTGGGTTTTGGTATTCAGGTGATATAGGCCTTGCAGAATGAGTTTGAGAGTATTCCTTCCTCAATTTTTTGGAATTATTTAAGTAGGATTGGTATTAGTTCTTCTTTGATGAATGTTTGGTAGACTGTTTGGTACATGTGATATTTATGCCATATTTGGGATGATCGTAATTTTTATTTTTATTTTATTGTATATATTTTTATAAGCCAGATAAAATCTCTAAAAAGTGAAGTAAAAAGTAAGAAAGGCAAGAAGAAAGAGAAAATCAACCAATAGTATTAGCCAATATGCATTAAACATCTTTAGTGTAAAGGCAAGTGTGATGAGCTTATACCAACAGAAGAATTGTCACTCTGGCTCTCCATAGCCATCCACATAACCCTAAAAGTAAGAGTACTCTGAAACAGAAAATCAGATACTTAATTCTTCCTATATCTTAGTTTTTATAGTTATAAAGGCATAAGATAAGCTTTACTGGCAGACACCCTCATTCAGCAGCATTTACTGAGCATGTATCATTTACAGTGTGAGTACTATAAAGAATGAAAAGACAGTAGAGTGTTTCAGAACACTCTGGAACCAGACTGCTTGCTAGAGTCTAAATCCTGGTTCCACCACTAACAAGCTCTGTGATGTTGAGCAAGTTATTCAACCTCCCTGTGCTTCATTTTCCTCATCTGTGTAATGGGCTTAATAATAGTACCCACCTCATAGGATTGTTGTGAGGGTCAAGTGAGTTACCTGTGGAAGAGTGTCTGTAAATAATTATAAAAAACTAAAAAGAAGACATAGCTTTTGGTCCCAAGAATCTCAATGTCCAGTAAAAAGATAGACACATAAACAGTTTTGGGGATTTTTGGAGGAGGGAGCACTAGTGGGTTAGTGTAACAAATAAGTGCTATATGAAGTCAAGTGCAAACTACCAAGTGTGCAAAGGATATCATCATTTTTACTGTGTTTGACAACCAGCTCATCCTATTTATTTATGTTCTTGTCATTTTCTATATGTTGTATGTATCCAAGAGAATTCTCTTCCTCAACTTCCCATCTAACAGCATGTGGTAGTTAATATTTCATTGACATTTAATCTAGTTGCCCATATGTAATAGCAACAATTATAGTGTTTTGTCCCTGACATTTATGTCGTCTGAGCATTATGTGGCCTAAATTGGCCCATAAGCTATAACTGTCTTCAATGGCTCTCTGTCTTCCATTTTTCTGGGTTTAGAACAAAATGCTAGCACCAGAACATACACAGTCTTTTACATGCAAGTAAACCCACACACACAAGGAAGCATACACACAAAGGCAGTGTCTGGCTGCCATAACTGAATTCACTCCTGCCCAATCTGCTAATTTTTTTTCATCATTTCAATCTATTATGCAGCAATCAACTGAACTGATCATGTGGCAACCCGACCTGGTCATTAAGACAGCTGCAATAATCAGATCAGCTGGGAGACATTCCAGTTCCTTTTTCATCTAGAGATGGCAGGAGTCTCCCATGTCAAAAAATTTTGCAACCGCCAGATAAACACCGTTGTTTTAAGCCAGCATTCCTTTTTCAGACTATTTACATAATTCAGATCTAGTTGTCAAGTTGCCTTTAAGCATCACTCTTTGAAACAAGTGCACAGGATACACAGTCAAAACTTGGAGCGTAGACGCTGCATCTATAGAGACTCTCCTGTTAAATAATGCAGTTGGAAAGAGACACCACCGAGACAACAAGGCTTCTTAGCTCCTGCAGAAAGGGCTGAATTCTGATGGTGCTTAATTTCCCAATTCATAATTCCAAAGTCTGTGCAGCAGCGATGCCTAGTTAGCTATGTCTTCATGTCCTGCAGGGTGGCGGGGGCAGCTGGGCAGCAGCAGGCTGCTGGTTCGGGTTGATTGTGTGGCCTGGCCTGAAGAGCCTCCTGGGACCAGCAGTGTTCTGCAAATTAAAGTCGGCCTGGCCTGAAGGTCAGCATCCATCCCCCAGCAGTCACTGGCCGTCCCAGCCCACTGCCCTTGAGAAATTGGTGCACTGCAAAACATATTTGCTCAGATACAAAGAGAAAGCAATTCTTCACCTAATTACATCCATTTGGCTCTGAACAGATAGATCTCTTTGTGGGGCGAACAAAGCAAGAAGGAAAGGAACGTTTATGCTTATTTATTTCTTAAATCTCTCCAGAAGTTTTACAGGGAAGCTGTGTGGCTAAAATAAGATAATGAATGTGTATGCTTTGTGAATTGCACACATTATATAACGAGGGAAAGAGAGAGCAAGTGAAGGACGGGGAGAGAAAACAGGTATGCATGCCTCTGGAAGACTGTCTTACACAAATGGCCTCAGCAAACCCCCGTCTACAAATAGCTTCCAACCACAAACACCTTCCCTCTGGTCCCCGCCAAAATAACAGTCGTTCTCTGTCATTCAAGGGTTTCTCTGAGTGCTGCTGTTCAATCTTCCTCAGCTCTTGGCAACATCTTCACTTGTTTGCAGAGAGAGCTGAGTTTTAGCCAAGCATTTTATGTGAAAACTACTTTGTGAACTAGGGGTTAACTCAGTCAACAGAGAAGTCCAGAGGAATGTTCTAGAAGTACTCATGCAGTAGCTTGAGAACCATACAATGCTGGTGTGCCAGCCTATGGAGGCAGAGCCAATCGACCTCAAGTCTATTTGGACGAAATTGCGAAGTAGGTCAATTTCTCTTCTGCCAAAGAGGCTTCCAGAGCCTTTACCCTCTACCCTCTCTCTCAGCTGTTGTTCAGATGAGTTCCTTCACTCTTTGTCTGTTCCTCCCCACCCCATCCTCATCATCCTCACTCCCCTAATTTCGTCCCCTTAGACCATTCATTCACACTGAAATATAAGACAGTTCTCTTGGGTTCGGTTATATTTTAATAGGGATCAACATTAAAGAGATTAAACTCTTCATGGAATTTCAGGCCTTGGTCCTGGAAGGGTGTAGGGTCCTGTGAGCCTTTCTCACATCCCTAAATGTCCTACTGTGTCAGAGGTTGCCACTTTCTCTGCTCTGTGCTGTGCCCCCAAAATCGTTCCCTCATGGCCAAAGCCTTTTCAGCACAGCCATGCAAAGGGCTTACTTAGAAATTATCTTGAGCATATTTGATCCAGGAGCCCTGTGAAAACATGGCTCTGGAGAAAAAAAGAGGATGAAAGAGCTGAGAGTGGGAGCTTTAACCCCCAACTCCACCAAATTCATCTGAAAAGCAAGGTGTTCATTACCATCTATTTACCGCACAGCACCTTGCAGAAGGCAGTGGAAGTCTGTCTCAGAGAAGCTTTGAAATCCTCAGATTAAAGGGATCACACAGTTTGAGAACAAAGGGATACAAAGCCATAATGTATAGTTTAAAACGTTATCACCATCCTAGTGTCTGGTCTTTAAGAGGGAACCACAGCTTTTTTAGTTATTTTCTCTTGATTTGCAAGCAGTCCTATCTGAACCGTTCATTTATTTCCAAGACCATGTTGTTAGTTATAAGGTTAAGATTCAAGTGGGCAAGGGAGAAGAAAGAAAAACATGCATGCTAGTGGAAGAAAAATGGACCCTTTGACCTTTAGGAAGCATTTTGTTTGCAAAGCACGCATTTCATTCTTGCTAATAGTGAAAACAAACAGATAAGGTGAATGATCTCTTCACTTTCAGCTCCACACATTTAGAATTTGTCCTACCTTCCTTCTTGGCTTGGGCTGAACACCTTTGGGGCCCCGTTCTGGACATGCTATCTCTTCTGTTAGCCTGACTTGGTGAGTCCATAGTAAGCCCCTGAAAACAGAGTTTTGTCTGGTTGGAGAGTCATGAATTTGGCCTTAATAAAAAAAAGTGATTCAAATAACAAACTATACTTATATTCAGCCTAGAAAACTCAATACTAAGAAAGAAAAAACAGGAAAGAAGGAAGGCAGGCAGACAAGCAGACAATGTGGAGGTGTGTTGTGTGCATTACCACTTAATATACCTAGTTGGAGCATATTAACCAAACTTCTCCGCCATATTCTATTGGCGGATCCATGCCTAGCTCAATCCAAAGCCATATTCAATTTTTAAAAAGAAAAAAGAAAGAAAAGAGTAAGACCGACTTTTTAGAGTCTATCATTAAGTGTGGTAAAGGGATGGTTTTTCAGCCCCTAGATAGCTAAGGGCACTTCATAATAGAATCCAGCGCCTTTCACCCCTAAATCACTGATTTGAATCCAACCCAGGTCACTATTGACAGAATGTTATTACCTCTAGGTGCTGTCTGGTGGCCCATGTGGAATGAGTTGATGGTCTCTGTCCTGTTCCATGTGGACAGTTGCCCACGTCACCTTGTTGTCAGTTTCAAACGAGAAGCCAAGGAGTTAATGGATGTGGAGCCGGAGCCCCCTCACGCTGCAAGGTGGTGCCCTCCAGGTCAGAGTGGAGGACACTGGCTGCGATGTGTGAAGCTGGCCTCGCTCTCCCTCATCACTTTCCGGGACATCAATCCATCTCGTTGTTCCACAGTCACCTTTGCTAGAGACAAAGAATAAAAAACATGGCTGGGGTTTTAGCCAGGATTTGTTTCCATTTTTCCTAGCATGGAAGGCTCCCAGTGATGTGTTCGGCTTATACGAACTTTCAGTTCACCATCCTAATTAGAAAAACAGCGATTTGTAACGCCAGAACAAAGCCGTATGAATATTCAGTTTGCAAATCAAATGTTATTGGATTACATCTTCTACTAGCTTTGGTATAATAGATTTTTCTGCAGAATAAATGATCTGAATTCAGCCAAAGGCACAGGAACAATACTGAAATTTCTATTCAAGAAGACAAAGACGCACATGTTTGAGAACGACCGCCTGAGCTCCGTGACTGTGTGTATTCCTACCTGGGTGAAACTTTAGAGAGCATGTAATTCAAACCTCTGTCCTTTTTTTTTCCAATGAGAAAAATGACATCCACTAGGCAAAGTGTCTTGTTCAAGGTCACACAGTGAGAAAATAACACAACTAAGACTAATTCTGAAGACCCCTAATTCAGAATTCCAAAGTTCTGCAGGGCTCTTGAGCAGAAGTGTTTCATTTCCGTTCATTTAGCAGCTGATTACTGCGCACTTCCTGTGAGCCAGGCACTCTGCCCGGTCCTGTGAAGTGGTGATCATGGTGATGGGGGGAATGGGGGGTGCTATAAGAAGAAAGTGAAACTCTCTGCTCAGCATCTAGCACAAAGCCTGGTATAGTGACATCTCAATAAACAAGAAAGAATGAATGGATGAACAAAAGTTTGCAGATAAGGATTATTTTCTGTTAGGTTTTACCAGAAACATCCTGAGACAAAGACTGGAGTGCAAATAGTTTATTTGGGAGGTGAAGCCAGGAAGCAGCGGTAGAGGAGCATGGAGGGAGAGAGGAGAGAGGGAAGGGGAGGCTGGTGTGCACTCTGCATCAGCGAGCACAGATGGCCGCTGAGCATGACTGGAGCTCAGTCCCACTGGGGACTTCTGGGAGATGGTGAGAAAATTCCTCGGGGTTAGAACACCATACAAGGTGAGGATGCTGGGATATCTATTCACTGATCCCACCCATCATTGGCTGAGGGCTACACAAGCAGGGTGTTAACTCCCCAGCGCTCCTGGTCTGCCTGCGTGACAGCCAAGCCCACTCCTGCAGCCACAGACAGAGGGTGGCAGGTGCTTGCAGTAGGAAACCACCAGCCTTTCCAGAGCCTGAGTGTGATGGGGCACACCTTCTGCTATAAGGATTTATGATCTTGCTAAGAATAGAGCTAACATTTAGAAGACATCTTTGCTTATTACTGTGAGGAACAAAGATGGTGCGTGCAGAGAAGACATGCAACCTGGGAAGCAATTGCTGTGTGTGCTCAGTACAGGGCAAGTACAGGAGAAGGCACTGCTCACGTGGCCTGGATCTCACCATTGTCTGTTCTCTCTGCTTCCCATCTGCAACAAGCAAGTTGTTGTGCTCCCTCCCACCTCTTCACCTCCCTGCTCTGCTACCTCCTCCGTAATGGCTCCTGTGTAGAATTTCTTCCTGCAAAAGCCCCTTCTTGATCCCTTTCCAGTCCCCCTTCCTGTTGCCACCAAAGCAGAGCCCCCAGCACTGGAATGTCTCCCTCGCATCCTGTCCTTCAATTATCTCCCTAATTTCCATCTCCTTCCCAACATTCATGGTAATAAATTGGAATTCGTTTCCAAATAACAACAGACAATAGCTGCTCAAGAGAGTTAGTGAATAAATGAATCACCACATTACTGAGTCAAGCTGCTAGCAGTGCACCTAGGAGAACAGGCCAGACACTGCACTGAGAATTTTATAGCAACTTTCAGTCCAGTTCCTAAAGAAAATTAGTCCACAGACCTCAAGAATCAGCTGGGTTCCAGTGATGTTTGCTGGTAAGGTAAAACTAGAGAAAAAGCCCCTTGGAATTCTCTTGCCCAAGCACTGTGCCATTCCTGGAGTCTTCGATTGGCTCCAATTTCCCTCAAAGAAACTATCTCAGTAATGTACACAGTTCAGCAAGATTGCTAACTGCACAGTTGCACAGACATTAAAATAAGGTGCAGGGAGGGAAATCTGTCTCAGAAGATGTCAGTGGAAATGAGGAATCATCTACTGTTTCCCTCTTGGGCAAACCATACTGATTTTGGAGGGGAAAGGTCATGTAGAAATTTAGAAGAATTTTTTACATTATCTTTTCTTTTGGGGCAGGGGAGGAGGTGCCTAATAGTTAAGAAATGCCTATTGTGTGCAAGGAGCTTTTCCAAGTGCTTTATATATTAGGTCATTTAATACTAATAAAAACATGAATAATAAACAGTGGCAATATTCACTGAGGCAGTATTCTGGGCACTATGCTAACTACTTACTGCAATCTCTTGCTCAATCTTCACAACACCATATGAGATAGGTACAATTATTATTCTCATTTTAGCCATACACAAACTGCAGCTTTGCTACGTTCTATAGTCTACCCAAAATTGCACAGCTCACTTGGAACTGCTGGCTCTGGGATCCACACGCCAGTTGTCTGACCGACTCTACCAACTAGTCTGTTTCTACTGCACCACACTGTCATGGGGGCAGCTCAGTGTCCTTTCACCCGAGAATCTTCCTTAGACGGTGCTACCAGTGTCATGAAGTAAGGGGGCATCTGGTTACCTTTGGGGATATCAACTTCAGAAAGTTTGAGACATACGCCCCCAAAAGACTTCGCTCTTTTATTAATCCATTGATCTGGCACTCATGAATATCCAAGGCTTTTATACTGCACACACTGGAGGGTCACTTTTGGTCTTCACTGTCACTTTTGCAACCCCACAAAGGCCAAGAATCAGTGAAAGGAAATATTTTCTTCCACTTCTGCGGGAGGGAGGCAGAGGTCTGCAGAGTCTGCAAGAGCAGCTGTGTGCCTACCTCTCAGCACTGGGCCCACATCTGCAGAGAAATAAGAGCAGCACAAGAAGGCACAAGGGAAGACCCAAGATGCACATCCATCTCAAAAGAGACACACACATTTGTTCATCTGCCAGACAGATGGCTAAAGCTGCTTTGTGCCGACCTCTGAGAAAGCCCTGGCTCTAATCAGTAGAGCCCACAAATGCTATAAGTTAAGAATGGAGGGAACAACTTTAGAAACAAACCAAAATGGTGTCTTGAGGCCAAAAACAAAGTTGTCTGGATCCTTGCCAGTCTCCTGGTCTCAACTGTGGTGGTCAGCACCCACCCACAGCCCTGGTCATCTGAACCACTCTCTGCTTTTAATTTAAAGTACACACAGACCCCAGGTGACAATCTGTCTGGATTCCAAAGTGCCTCAACAGGTGATTTGAACTTGCATTTCCTGAGAACACAGCATTGTTAAGAGTAAAAGTTGCCAGGGCTGCCTATGAAAGCCACCATAACCCATAGGTACTGCACCCAGCCTCCCTGGTGCAGAGCAGAGATGAGTG
This sequence comes from Lepilemur ruficaudatus, assembly GCA_963574885.1. NCBI lineage: Eukaryota > Metazoa > Chordata > Mammalia > Primates > Lepilemuridae > Lepilemur > Lepilemur ruficaudatus. Next base: position 18,595 of record CAUYRT010043665.1, on the reverse strand, counting down.
AGCCGAGATTCCACCCCAGACAGAGGGTTCACCAGCAGGTGCATCAACAGCACTTCCTGCCCCAGCAGTCTCTGGGCCCCTGATGCAAAGCTGCAGATGGAGGCTAGTGAGGGGCGGCTGCCCCCTGCATGTGGTGAGGAGGCATCTGAGGGACACAGGAAGAGTTCTGAGTTGAGAGACAAACTGCGGGAACTGGATGACTTCAGCTCTCATCTGCAAAGTGTGGGTGATGACTAATACCTTGTCGACAGGACTGCCATGAAGATTTACTGAGAATGTGGATCAAAAAGTCTCTAGCATGGCACATGACACTTGGTATTCAGCAAACACGTTTGTTAAGAGCATATTAGCATTGTCAATATTATATAATATTATATAATTATATAAATTATAATATATTATAATCATAATCATAACTCTTCATATTTGTACAGTATTTCTCCTTTCATAAAACAGCTCTGCATATCTGAACTCTGATCCTTACAACACTCATAAGGATGGGTGTTAGCATTATTCCCATTTTGCAAACGAGGCTCAAGACAGTACTCATATACCAAGTGCCATGTTCCATGCTAGACACTTTTGATCCAATTTCTCATTTAATCTTCATGGCAGCCCTGTAGACAAAGTATTAGTCATCACCCACACTTTGCAGATGAGAGCTGAAGTCACCAAGTTTCCACCGTTTATGGGAACTGATGTCTCAGATGCCTCAGTGTATCTCTGCTCTAGGGGAGGCATCAGCAGAAGGCATGTTCTCATCATCCCAGATGGAAGCTTGAAACCTGCTTTGCCACCAAGGAGGCTGGGTGCAATACATGATGGGTTAAAGTGGTTTTCATGTGGGACCCTGGTAACCTTGACTCTTAGCAATGCTATGTCCCTGGGTAATGCAAATTAACACAGAGGCTCAGGCTGGTACAGTGACTTTCCCGAGGTCACACACGGAGAAAGTGGTGGAATAAGGCCTTGGACCCAGGGACTCTACTCTTCCGGGTAGTCAGTCATGACTCCTTGGCTTCCCACTCTAATGACAGAAACTGTGCCATGTGACCACTCAGCATCAAAGCAAGGATGGAGTGAGCAGTCACTGTCCTCCCAAGTTCTCTAAATTTGCCTTGTGGGCAAAGCAGACTTCAGTAAGAACAATGATGAAGTGGAACAAAGGCATCTGCTAGAACTTGTGCCTCTGACTTTTTCTTCTACTCCCAATTTCCTACATAGCAGTAAAGACAGCTGACCCCGACACGCCCCTCACTGGCCTCCCGTTTACTGCCAGGCACGACCCAGCTCATTATCTGAGCATCCACACCCCTTTCTTCAATTTCCCGGCAAGCTACAGCTTCAGAAAAAGGGCCATTTGCTAATCCAATCTCTCCCCACTTTCCAGAAGTCGGTAAAGCCTGCAAATTTCTCCAAGAGGATACTCCCATCTTTACTCTCTCTGGCATCTTCCTGGCCATGCCTCAGGCAGGTGTGGTTGGGGATGGGCATCAGGGACGAGCAGAGCCTGCAGTTGTCATTCCAGGCCACAGAGCACAGCTCTGCCACCGTCTCCAGTCGTGCTCCTATTTTAAAGCCAAGGCTCTTTCATCTGTTGGCATTTCTTTTCCCATCAGCCTCTGACCGTTACCATGCCTGGCCACACGTTTACAGAGGAGGGAAACAGGAACCTCTTTCGTCTGTTTGCTTTATCAAACCACAGTCACGAAAAGTCCACTGAGAACAAAGATGTTCTCTGTACCCTTCACCTGGCTCGTGACCCTGGCAAGAAAAAAGTGTATTTAATGGTGAGGTAGGAAGCAACAGAGCCAAAAGAAGGAGCCCCCAAACCAACCCCACGCAGCCCCCATCTCTGACTCCTCACCGCAAGCCATCCTCTAATGGTTGACAAGATAGGCAAAGGGGAAAAAAAAATATTTCTGGGGCCAAACGTTAAAACAAAGGCAGCCCAGAGCTAGTTAATTCTTCGAACGAGACAAACATAAATGGTGCAAGGATGTGCAGTAAGGTGTAAAAGAGGAAGTGAGATGCATTAGAACCGAGAGTGCATAATGTATTATCAACAGCTCTGCGGCTTTGATGGGCGAGGGCTTTTATACAGACGCCGTATTGATAGGTATTCCAACCAGCAGTAAAAAACCGTTCTTGACATTCATCTGTAGGGAAAAATATCCATGTACTCTTGGCTGTAGGACCAATTAGTCTGTGAAAGCAGCAGGGTGGGGGGACAGAATATAAATGCAGGATGCATCCGCACTTGATTACTCTAATGAAATGTCCATTGATTCCTATAGATTAATGTGAGAAGAACAGCAGCTGCAGAGTGGCTAACACCTCCAGGTCAGCAGCTGCGTGTGAGCGCGTGTGCACGTGTGTGCGCACACCCCCACGAGCTCGCGCCTCGCACAAGAGAGAAATTAGAAGAGAAGAGTGTGTGGGTGGGTGAGACTGATTATTCCGGACAGAATCAAGGAAAGGAAGGGTCTGGCTTCTCTCGAGAAGGGGCTGAGTGTGTCAGTGGACAATAGGAGTCTGGCCCTGCCACTTCCTGGGAGCAGGACTGAGAGCTCCATTTTTTCCCTCCCTTCCTCCCTCTCCCCACCCACATTTGACTTTGCTGTGAGGGGGACAGAGAGCTCACAGGTCACCTAGTTTGGTTCCATTAATTTCATACAGCCTTTAATCACCCAGAGCAAATGTGGAGCTCAAAGATGGCTCTCCGCCAACTCACTGGTGCTCACCCTCCGCCCCAGAGCCGACACTGTGCTATGCACCCGAGCCAATATTGTGCCTCGGGTAAACGTGCCAAACAAGTGACACATTCGCCCAGCTTAAAGGACCCAACCCTTCCCCACATAATTACTGGAGCACTCTTCTATCCCTCCTGAACTTGGCATCAGTGTAAATTCTAGATCTCAAGAGCAAGGAGGTTTAAAGAGTGCTGTCTTCATTACCAAGTAAACAGCTCTCCCGTGGCTACAAGGGCCTCCTTTGGTAAATGCTGTCCCTACAGCTTTGCAGCAGGAGGCCTGAGATCTGCCCAGGATTTTACCTACAGCCTCTCCTGGCAGTCCGTGTGCACAAAAATCATTTACATAAAAATGTCAATTAACTAGCATGTCTTTGCTCTACCTGGTTCATGACAATTTCCACTTACAGAAAAGGAAGTGGTGGAAAAGTCTGAGGAGAACCCTGTGCTTGCAGGCACTCAGCAGCTGCAAAGGCGCTTTGTAAAGAAAAAACCCCAAATCTGCTGCATTAGCCCCAAAATGAACAATGAGGTTGCTGGGGACACTGGCAGGGTTGTCTGCAGGACAGCGAATACAGGAAAACTAGTAAGAAGCAGCCAGCCCTGGGAATCTTTTCATGTCCAGAGAAGAAGTTCTGCTCCAGCCAGAGAATTCAATATTCAACGCATATGAGACCCACCTAAGCCCAGTAAGGTAGGAATTGGCAGGCTCAGTGTTCAAAGGCATCTTCCTCCTGCTTCCTCAGAGGACTCCAGTGGCTACTCAGAACATAGTGATCACTCTTTGTTCTGTTTCTCTGAATCACTATTTGTGAAAGACCAGCAGGCACGGGGCCCTTCGTAAGAGCTAGGGAAATGGATGACCAGGGCAAAGCGCATTAGCAAAGCTGCCAGTTAGGTATTGAAGATGGAGAGTTCCCTGCACATTTTATCACAAAATACACACATTCCGCACCTGTGTATTTGTTCAGCTTATTATCATTAACGTGGTTTTAGATATGGTTAGAGACAGATCCCTAAACTGGAATTTTATGCAGCTAGATAGATTGAGGATAGGATCAGTAGATGCCAAAACTCTATGTGTGTGCCCAATCCGATTGATAATTTTGAATGCAAATAGGCCACAGCCTTCTGATTGTTCCCGAGCTAAGACGACTCTTTCCAGTTTTCCAAGTCTCCTTCACCTGTCGGCACCATATAAGTCTGTGTTTTAAGGAGGACCGGCCCAAAGTTCTTTTTTTTTTTTTATTGAGAAGCTGCAAAACTCTAACCAGTGGTTCAATAAATTGTATTACATCCCCCTCGCACTGAATGCCCTACACTCCATGGCTTTCCATGTGTAATTGCAAGCTGTTATTAGCCCTGAGCTGTGTCCGTTACTGGCCACACTCTTGCTGAGCGGTCAATTTTTTCCCCTGCCATTTCCTTTGCTCACACCATGCTGACCACGTTGGCCAGAGGCAGCCCGAGGTTTATAGTGCAGCATTGATTTTTCTTTTCTCTCAATACTGACAGAATCATAGATCCAAGGCAAATAAAGAAATGCATTCTGGGGTGATGAAATGTCTTTCATTCAGGCTGGATTGAATCAAAGCCCATCACAGAAATGTAGGGCTCTGAAATGCTAGGGAAGCTCATGCCTCAAATTGTGGAAAAATAAATTTTATGTTTTCTCCACTTTCCTTGGGATTCATAAATTACTGGGGACATGGACAGTCCAGTCGGTGACCAAACTTGGACAATAAGGACATTGTATACAAAGAGTTCCTTTTACCACCCTCATTCATTAGGGCATGGCTTGTGATTCTGTTTTCAAGCATAGTCATTTATTAGCTTAAGTAACACCCGAGTCTTCCGTAGAACTGTCCTGCTGTAAAAATATTGACGAAGGCTCAGCCTTTGCTAAGAAACGCAAGATGGCAATTCACAGAGACTTGTGAAATTCAAGCTCATTGCCTATTGCCGAGGGGCAGCGATGACTGACTGCAATAAATTAAGGAACTCTTCATTCAAACAAATAACTCGGGTTGACACTTGGCAAAGTGTAAATATGACCTTCACTAATTAATTTGGTGATATTCATACTTTGTTTATCGACATTAATCCAAGTTTGATCTTTAGCACACACAAGAGTACATGTTCACAGAGACGGTGGGGCATTTGACGGAAAGACTGCTGGAGAGAGAAGTCAGGAGACCTGGATTTTCGTCCTCTCTCTTCTGTTAACAACAAACCATTAACCTGAAAATGTTACTACACCTTTCTTGGCCTTTGTTTCCTCATCTGCAAAATGGAGATGGCAATGTTGACCAGGGGTGGTTTTGGTGGTTCAGTGGGATAATGCCTGCGAAGTGTCCGGTACGAAGCCTGGCACACGCTTTGTGCATCATAAGTGGCTCGTGCTAACGCTGCGTAGGCACTGAGGTAGGCACTAAGCATACAGCAGTAAGCAGAGCTGCTTCCTCCCTTCATGGAGACCGTAGCCTGGTGGACATCACACTCATAGCAGGTACTCGAAATGACTGCTATAGTACAATTATTATCATTAGTCGTAATAGTATGTTTTAGAAATGAAGGCATTGGGCTGCATGACCTTAGGCCCTTTCCAGCTCTCAGCCCCTTTAATCCATGATCAATAATAACTATCTGTGTGTCTATGTGTGTATGTGTATCTGATTAGATGTATAATTAGTATGCAGGAATGGTTTGCACTTAAGCAGATCTGTCTGCCAAATGGCTCATTTTTCCATGTCCAAGTTTAGGACCGTTCAAAACTCATGTATGTATTTATTTGTTTTCCACTCTGCCTACTTCCAAAAAATATCTTGAAAAGGAGTATCATTTTAAATGCAAATTGAAGTCTTTTTAGAATGCACAGAAACTGCCCGTGTTATCTTAATCCACCCGACACATTAAATTCAGGTCCCCAAAACCTGAAAATATTACAGGTATAGCCATTAAGTTTGACATAATAAAGGTACGAGGAGATACCAAGTAGTACGAGGACATCTTTGGTTTCTGGTGATCTTAAAGACTAGACATCTCTCTATGACATTTAAATTTTGAAGAGGAGAGACATTCTTTTATTTTTCATTCATCCAGGTGCCTGGTATATAATAGGTGCTTAATGAATGTGGGTCACCCAATCAATTAGTGCCCTGACCAGTCAGGCTGTGTTTCAGGCACATCCGTTAGCAAACTGTTTTCCTTCATGAATGCCCACAGCTAAGAGCTGGCTAGTCAGGACACACTTTGGTTTACAGTACTCAAGGATATCTGTAATTTGAAATTGAAAGGCCCTACCTCCAAACCAGGAAAAATCTCTATAGTTCCTTCAGCTTTGGAAAACATGAATGCAGGAACTCATGGGATAGAAGAAACTCCACAAGTTAGAAATGACTAGCATCTTCTCCCTGTTTTACCTGGGAATGGAGAAGGAAGGCTTTTTATCTTTGCTTCTGATGGATTCTCTGCCTCAAATTGTCCTCTAGGAAGAATGGCCTCTTTATTTTGTCTGTGTATTTGTTTTTTAAATCTCAAATGACTATCTCTTTCAATGTTTATTGACACTACTTGGTTTTTAATGGCCCTTATCATTCCCCTGCATTTGGCCAGCCACCCTTTTGACCATCTATTTGACTTTCTACATATGACATAATTTCAATGACTGAGGCAGCATTATAAGCTTACAGGGCAATGTTTATAAAATGCTAATGTGTATAAAATGCACTCCTGCTGTTTTTCAGAAAAGGATCTAGTCAATTTATAAAAGCCATTACTCACACGAGGTACATGTGTCAATTTAGCACAGTTCTCAATTCCAGACCCTACTATTCTTAGGTAATTTATGTAAAGTAGGTATTATAATTACTGGAGCCAGGAAACACTCTGCTCAATTCTACCTTAGGCACTGAGGAATGAGCATTCAACAAACATTTTCTAAGTGCCCATGATATGTCAGGGTCTGGGTCTCTGCCTCCCTGGAGATCTCTGGGGAAACAAATGCAAGCAAATGTTTAAGATTCAGCCACTAGGGGCCATGAAGGAGGATGTGCCCAAGGACGTGGAGGCCTAGAAGATGGTTTGCATCTGCAGTGAGAGGCCATGAGCCAAAAAAATCTCATTTCTGAGCTGAGACTTGAAGGAAGGATAGGACCAAGAGGCAAAGGAAGTTGAAGCCAAGGAAGCACCATATAAGAAGGAGGAGGGAGACCAGAGGAGTCAAGGAAATCTGTCCCTCAGCAGAAAGGGGGACATTCTCTTGTGTTCACTCCCTAGCTTGCCCCTGAGCTAGTCAGAGGAACATCCAAAAATCTTCCAGTGCTGGGAGGGGGAACATTTCAGGACAGGGCACTATAGGAGGGGGAATGTGAGAGAAATGACCACACATCTTGTGATTTCTCTCTAGCTCAACACGGCTGAAATCCATGAATGGTTCCCTCCCACACTTCCACATGGGGAGGCACTCACCCACCACTCAGAATCTCAGGGTTCCAGATCCTACACGATTTTCCCAACAGACTCAGCCTCACTCAGGAGGCTCTTGGGATTTGGGCAATGGCTTACTGGGGTATCTGAAAGGACAGAGCCCATCTGTGGCTGCTCAGGGTGAACTAAGCTGGAGGTTGGCACAGCAGGGGGACCAGCTTCCCTCCAGCTCAAGGGCCAGAGGTGGGAATGGAGTTGGGTGGAGGAGGCAGAGGGAGATAGGGTCAGCTTTGGTGAGGAGAGAAAGGCAGAGCTAGAGTCAGCCTGAGGCCAGGAGGACAAAGAGAATTCACCCTGGAAACTCACCCAGTCGACTCCCAGGAGGCGATCTGACAGTGCACGTTTATCATTCACCTTAATTCAAATCAATTCTGATTTGTGAGAACATCAGCTGTTTGAAGAGATAGGTGACTTGCCAATACATTCTTGCTTATCTTTCTCACTGACTAAATTAGTAAATTTAGCAAAACAAACAAAAAAAACTTCAGGGATTTGGCAAGGAAAAAATGTTTGGGTGGAATCATGTGGATCAAAGGGTTGATTGAAATGTTCGCTTTGTGGGTGTGGAGGGTCACATAGATGGAGCATTTTCTGACTTTACAGGAAACTTTGAATCATCTAAAGAATGAATCATGCCAGGCACATTTGGTGCCAAAAACCAACGTGATACTTAAAAGTGAATGATGGGTTTTACTAATATTATTACTACGATGTAAATATTTTGGAGCAAGATGGATATAATTTTTTTAATTATATAGCATTATTCTTGTACAGATTTTTTTTTTTTAGAAACTTTCAGAGGTAAAGAATTTCCCAGATGCTACCCAGTATCTGGAAAAGCAAACACATCCAGCTTTGGGTAGATTGCATATGAATCTTAAGAGGCTCGATTCTCTCCCTAGAATCAACGGGAAACGTTTAAGGAAAGATCATCTGGTGCCTTCCTCTGGAACCACGAATTCCATATACGGGTGAAACCAAGCCTGAAGGGACAGACCAGTGTGGACATGATGTGTTTACTGCTGTATCTCCAACACCTGAAACAGTGCCTGGCACTTCAGAGCTACTCAATACATATCTGTTGAATGAATAAATGATGAATGAGTGAATTGGTGAATGAATGCATGAAATAGCAAAAGCCTTGCTTCTGATAAACTTATACAAAGCACCTTGGCATAACATCACCCATATAACACGCTGGACAGCCCCCTCCAGACCGGTGTGTTGCTTCCTCTGCCTAGAACAATTTCCCAGATTTCCCTCTGGCTGACTCCTCATCATTCAGGTTCCTGCCACTTATCCCTGACCACAGTGTTGGAGGGAGAGAAAACACCAGCCCACCCCCAGTTGCCAGCTCTTTCTCTGGCATCTTCTTCTTCAGAGTAATTATTATTCTCATAAAATACATTAAAACCATGTATCAATTTTCTATGGCTGCTGTAACAATTACCAAAATCACAGTGGCTTAAAACAACAAGAACTTACTATCACACAGCTCTGTAGTTCAGAAGCCTGACATGGGCTTCATCAGGCGAAAATCGGGGTGTCTGCAAGGCTGTGTTCCTTCCTGCAGACCCTAGGGGAGAATATGAATCTGTGTATTTTCCAGCCTCTAGAGCTCACCCGCATTCTTTGGTGCATGATGCCCTTCGTCCAACTTGAAAGGCAGAACATCGCCATTCTTCCCTAGTCATATCTCCCTCCAACCACAGGCAGGAAACATTTTCACCTTTAAGGACCTGTGTAATTAGATTGGGCCCTCCCGGATAATCCAGGGTAATCTCCCCATCTCAAAGTTCTTAATTCAGTCACATTAGCAAAATATGTTGCCATGTATGGTAACATATTCACAGATTCCAGGAATTAAGATATGGACATCTTTAGGGGGCATTATGTTGCCTACTACCTATGACAATTCATTGTTTCCTGTTTATTGTCTGATTCCAACAAGCTGTAAATTCCATGGCAGCCGGAGCTTTGTCTCACTTGCTACTTACTATACTGGCAGTGCATAGAACAGGGCCCAGCACATCCTGGGTACTTAGTATTTGTGGAATGAATGAATAAATGAATAATCCCCTGGGTGTGAAATAGGTTGTTTGGTCTGATCTTTTGCTGCCCCACAGTTTTCATCCAGCTCGAAAGTATTTATGACCCAACTAATCATCCTCTGTATACTTGCAACAGTGCCATAATTGCTTAGAATTCTTCAAGAGCTAACATAGGACAAGAGCATTTTTGTTAATGTTTGAATGTCTTACACCTATTTATTAACTCTCAATGAAAAAGCAGTTGTAGAATTTATCATAATCAAGCTTTACTAGAATCCCCTTTCCTTTGGCAATTTCTTGCTATGTAGAATAAGACCTATTTAAGTAAGATTGCGTGTACATTGTAAGAGATGAAAAGATTTATATATACAACCTTTCTTTCCAATTGGTTCAAAGGAAGACAGATTAATAAATTTCAGTACTGCCAGCGCACTGAGGGCAATGTTGTGTCACATAGAGGACATCAGAATCCAAGAGCCCTCAGTCTGAGTCCTGGCTCCAGCGTTTTCTAATTATGTTCTTCTGGACAATCTCCTTAATTACCTTCAACATTCTCATCCACAAAAATGGGGGAAACCAAACCTTTCAAGGATTAGGTGAGAAGATATGGGTCAAGAACATGTATGGCAAACATTAAGTACTCGGTAAGTATAGTATCAGTTCCTTTTCCCTCCCCATCACTGATCTCATATCCTGAAAGGTTGAAGGATGGGAGAAGTGAAGGCAGAAACGAAACAAGGACAATTACATAGAACTTAGGAATAAGAGCCTGCTGGCAGCAGAGGTTACTATTTCAAAGATTAAAACAAAATAAAAACAATAATAGTGCACTGTCTGGATATAAATATCCAAGGAAAACATGCAGAATCTCAGTATGGTGGGGGAGGATAACTTCAGTCTGACTTTCAAGTCTTCCATCAGCTAATGCTTCCTAACTTCATTGAGAGTGATGCGTCTACATTCCCGCTGCAAGAGCCCAAGACAATTGTCCATCAGAATGAATGAAGCACTGAAATGATTCAATATTTGTTGAAAGATTCACTGCATGACACCGCATATGGATTGTTATTCCAATTTGTCCAACAAGAAAATAGAGAGTTGAAGCATCTGCCCTCTCAGTACATTTTTTAAAACAAAAAAAAAGATTAATTCATTTTTGAGAAAAAATAAAATTATTAATAGATAACTGTTATTTTGGTGTGTTTCCTTAATATCATTAATGAGTGCCCCCTCCATCCAGAATGTCCTATTTAATCCTCCCTATTCCAACCTTATCCATCTCTCAAGGCCCAGCTGAAATTCTTCTATTAAAGCCTTCCCTGATCACTCCCAGTTTTTAGAACTTATTATCTCTACCACTGATTCCCAAATCTGGCTGTCATCAGAATCCCCTGGTTAAGGATAAGCTAGGTCATACTATGACAACAAACACCCCACTATCTCAGTGGTTTAACACAGCCAAGATTTATTTGTTACTAATGCAAAGCCCATTTAAGGTCTAAGCAATATACCAGTGCCATTTGTTCCATGCAGTGACTCGGAGACCCAGGCTAATAAAAATTCCACCACTGGATACCTGGACTGCCTGAAATGTATGGCCTCCTTGATTGGCACAGCAATGGAAGGAAATGCTGGAAGGTCTGAGAGTGGCCATTAAATGCTTCAACCCAGAAGCGATACATGTGACTTCCACTCTTGACCCACTAGCCAGAAATAGTCAGAGGGTGCACCCGACTGGAAGGAGCTGGGGAAGTATAATGTTCCAAGTGGCAAGAAGGAGAAGAGAACAGGAAGTGAATGAGTCTCCTCCACACCCAAAGTTTTTTCAAAAAAATATAGAGTCCCGGGAATATTATGCAGACACACTGAATCCAAACCTCTGGAAGTGAATCCCAAAAATCTCACTTTGAGAGCTGGCTTTGAGGACTCTTCATTCTACATTCATTCCAGTCATTCTTATCTACCCTTTATTGCCCAGTATTTTATCTTTTCGTGTTCGTATAGTTAAGGTTCCTAAGAATAAAGAATATACCTTCATTTTAATTCAGGAAATTTTTATTAGTCATACACCATGGAATCTAAACCTGATATTGAAACTCAACCTGAACATAGAAACTGAATATTGGCCTCATCTTCAAAAAACATGGGTACTTGCCCCATTTCTGCCACAGATAAGTCACTAGTAAAAATTTTTTTATTTTTAATTGAAGTATGACTCATATATCATACAATCCACTCTTATACAATTCTGCGGTTTTTAATATATTCAGAATGTTGTGCAACCATCTTGAACATTTTCAACACTCCAAAAAGAAACTCTATACCCATGAGCAGTCATTTTATTTCTCCCTCCCGGCCTCTGGCAATCACTAACCTATCTACTTTCTGCCTCTGTGGATTTGTCTGTTTTTAACATTTCATATAAATATAATTATATATTGTAGTCTTTTGTGTCTGACTTTTTTCACTTAGAGCAATGTTTTCCAGATTCATTCATGTTAAAGTACATATCAGTACTTTATTCCTTTTTATTGCTAAATATTATCCCATTGTATGGATATACCACATTTTGTTTATCCATTCATCCATTGATGGTCATTTGAATTGTTTCCACTTTTTAGCTATTATAAATAATGCTGCTATGAATATGCATGTAGCAGTTTTTGTGTGAACATACATGTTTTCAGTTCTCTTAAGTATATACCTAGGAGTGAAATTGCTGGGTCATATGGCAACTCTGTGTTTTACAGAACATTTTTATTGATGTATATAATATTTGTATTCATTTGGGGGCTGTATGTGAGATTTTGAAACCTGTATACAATGTGTAATGATCAAATCAGGGTCATTAGAATATCTATCTCTTCAAACATTTATCTTTTTGTGAGTTGGGAATGTTACAGTCCTCTTCTAGGTATTTCAAAATATAAAATAAATTATTATTAACTATAATTTCCCTGCTGTACTATCAAATAGTAGAACTTATTTCTTCTATCTAACTGTATTTTTTATGCCTTAATCAATGTCTCTTCATACCGCCTTCCCCATTCCCTCCCGACCTCTGGTAACCACCACTCCACTCTCTACCTCCATGAGATCCACTTTTTTAGCTCCCGCATGTGAATGAGAACAGGCAATACTTGTCTTTCTGTGCTTGGCTTATTTCGCTTAACATAATGACCTTTAGTTCTATCCATCTTGCCGTAAATAACAGGATTCCAGTCTTTTTATAGCTGAATAATATTCCATCGTGTGTATATACCACATTTTCTTTATCCCTTCAGCCATTGATACACACTTAAGCTAATTTCATATCTTGGCTACTGTGAATAATGCTGCAATAAACACACAAGCGTAGATATTTATCTGATATACTGATTTCATTTCCTTTCAATATATGCCCAGAACTAGGATTGCTGGACCATATGGTAGTTCCATTTTTAGTTTTTTGAGGGGAAAAAGAAACTGAGTTTTTTTCATACTGTTTTTCACAGGGTTTTCCATAATGGCTGTACTAATTTACATTCTCACCAAAGTCACTAACTGTGTATGGGCATTCCCCTTTCTCTACATCCTCACCAGCATTTGCTCTTTTCTATATTTGTAATAATAGCCATTCTAACTGGGGTGAGAGTTCATTGTGGTTTTGATTTGCATTTCCCTAATGATTAGTGCTATTAAGCACTTTTCATCTACCAGTTGGCCATTTGTACGTTTTCTTTTGAGAAATGTCTGTTCAAGTCTTTTGCCCATTTTTTAATAAGATTATTTGGGTTTTTGTTTTTTATGTTTGTGGCTGAGTTGTTTGAATTCCTTATAGAATTTTGTTAAGTTTATTTATTTGTAAGATGTAGTGAGTGGTCCCCTGCTCTGTGAACCTCAGGAGGATGTTATGAGAATCAAATATAAAAAGTACTTCGCTAAAAAAAAAAAAAAGGAAAACAATAAAAAAAACATAAATAGCACTCTGTGAATGCTTAAATACTAATAGACTCTCGGTATTGTCATCATACTTCAAAAGCACTAAGCCCAACCTCTCACACACAGTAGGTGCTCGAAAAAGATATGTGTGCTGATTGATTTGTGTAATTATCAAACAAGGAGAAAAGAAACAGATCATTAAGTGGTATTAAATCCTGAGCATTGTCCCTAATAAACAGAAGCAAGTTACTCAGTGAATACCATGAGTCTGCATTTGGTTTGTTTTCCTGAAGCAGAACAATGAATGTGTTCGTGAAATAAAATAAAATTGACCTGGTGTCTTTAAAGCGTTTCTATACTGGCAATCTATTTCTTCAGACATGCTCTGGAGTGAACAGCCTGTGCATTCAACAAAGGTGTCCACCAGGGATGTGTGATATTTGGGAAAGCTGCCCCACCTCAGCTCCTTGGAGGAAGAGCTCTGCCAAGTCTCTTTTCATTTCAAGAGTTAAACGTGGAGTCCCACCCCTCCCCAACAATTCTAAGGAGGAAGTTGCATTTTCTTCACTAAACTGCAAATTGGCATTCATTCATAGGAGACATGTCACTACCATTTTGGTAGCGTGTTCATTCAGGTGTTCTGTCTAAATTGAGACTTTTAGGCACTAATAATAATTAACTACTTTCTTAGCAATGAAAAAAGTCTTAAATGCCTATTTACTTAATGGTCCCCTAGGGTGTCTTTGTTTTGAATGGGATAAAAAAAAATTCTTAGCTGCAAAATAAGCAGGTGATTCTAATCAATAAAGCCAGAGGACTATATTGATTACAAGAGCTCCATTCTTTAGTCATTAACCCTGTGAATTCTCTACCAATGCTGGGTAAGACTATTTCTACTGGCTCAAACATAGAAAGGCTCATTGAGAAACTGGAATCTCATTTCTCTTTTGTGCTTTCCATTTAACCTACAGGGCCCATTTTAGGGAATCCATTCCACAGACTACACGTGCAAGAAGATGACTCTGTGACCCTCTCTCCGTAGGGTGTGTACTTGGAGGTCTTTGGGATTTTTTCCCCCATCGCTGGTGATGGATTTAATGGGAAAGCATTAGGCCTAGCTTAGGAATTTATTTTGCAGGGGCAGGAAGCATGCTTTCCTCTTTGGTTATGGCCAACTTTTCCACATTTCAAAGTGTAGGGATGAGACACAGCATTGATTTTTTTTTTCTTTTTTAGTGAGAAATAGTAGTTAAAACAATATGACCCACGTAATACTCAACAGGCTGGATCCCCCAATCTGGTTTGGATGGCAAAGTTTAAGTTCATTGGTATATGTTGTAAGCGAACTAAGCCGTTCCCAGTCATTGCATTTCCCAGAAATCACTTAGCAACTCATAATAAGAGGTGACCCAATGTAGACATACCCCACCAAGAATCAGGGGCTCTGGTTTCAAATCCTGACTCTCCCACTAAGCTAGCTAAGTTATTTCATCCTTTGGGGCCCATTTCTTCACCTATAAAATGATAAATTTTTACTGGATCTGTGCTTCTCAAATTTTAATGGTAATATAAATTACCTGGGAATCTGGTTCAAATGTAGATTCTAATTGAGTAGATCTAAAGTAGGGCTTGAGATTCCACCCAGGTGAAGGTGGAATCATGGACACACTTTGAGAAGCAGAGACAAGGTGGTATCTGAGATTGCCTCATTCAGAGTCTCTGTGATCTGTATGTCTCTGATGGCATCAACCCATTTCTACCTTGTGAGATGGGTATTTAAGTAACTCCCTAATTACACTGCAAGCTCCAATGGCAAAATAATTGTTTCTCGAACTCTGTATCTTCTCTGTATTCCATAGCCTGCATAATGTTTAACATACAATAAGGTGCTCAATACATAATTCCTAAGAATGAATGAATAAGGAAATCTGGTATCTTTGCCCATTCTTTCTAAGAACATTCTATGCAAAAGAAGGTTTAGGGAGGAAGTTGGGATCAAGAAATGAGGTCGGTAGGGAACAATTTACGCTCTCGGTTCCCTCCTGTTTTGAGAGAGAAAGAGAGTTTGAGGAGGGAGCGAGAGAAAATTAGGTTGCCAGATTTGAAATGCAGTAAATTAGCTTCTGGATATGACTGCTTTGCCAGACTGATACTTATGTAGCCTCAGCAGATTGACAATCTTCCCATTCTTCAATCCCTCCTTTACTCCCTTTCATCTCAAATAAATGGACATGGTACTCATCTGCATTACTATTTCTTGATAAAGAAAATTTGCTAAATTCCCAATGTTACTGTGCATAAAATCACTGCTGTGGTGAAAATTATAATGATCATATTAATATATTATTCATTCAACAAAGTTTACAGAAGTATGTCATGTATCAAAGGGAGCTTATACTAAGACTAGAGCCATAAGTAAGGCCAGGTCACAGATGCCTTGGTCTGCCCAAGAGAGTCATGGCAAGGTTTTAAGCATGGGAGCACGATGCTTAGATCTGAGCTCTATGCAGGGAACTGGAGCAGAATGGACAGAAGGGAGACAGGACAGAAGGCTGACAGGTCAAATAGGAGGCCGCTGCAGAATTCCTCATGAGAGAAATGAGAACCTGAGCTCAGATAATGCTAGTTTGTATGGAAAGACAGGAATTTCACAAAAGATTTGAGCTGTCCCTTATGAAAATATAGCAATGTGTTATTGGGGGTGGTGGGGGTTAAAACATTTGGACCAGAAATAAAATATCAATAAGAGTAGAAAGCAAGATCAAGGATGGAGTAGGGATGTGCAAATCATGAGCCTCTGCGTAGTTGTTATAGGTGAGTCTCAAATTTGGCTCTCAGCATCCTGGAAGTCAAAGAGAAAATACTTATGCAGGTAGTTCTTATTGTTCAAATAAACCAAAAACATAAAATATCTTAAAATGGTTCTTTGAAAGAAGCAGGAAGCAGTTAGAAAGAAGAAAGAAAAATTTCACGAGATTTCATATAGGAAGCACTGCAAGATGCAGTCACAACATTCTCAGCAGCATCCTCACTGCAAATATGGGGATGACTTTAATTGGGCATTTCCGGTGGAGGGCCTCAATGAAATAAATACATGGTAAGCATACAGACACTGTCAGGGCAATGGTATGTCAATAGTTAAGAAGGAAAGGCTACAGTTCAGTTGTATCTCACCTCAGGGATCTTAACTAAATGGCTGCCATTTCTTGATTCTGCTCAAATTCCTGACAATTAATCTGGGTGATTTTCCTGTTGTTGTTTTTGTTGTTGTTGCTGTTGTTGATCTCTGACCATTTGACAACGGGTCGTTAAGACAGTCCCAAAAGCCATAACCAGTTTTGCCCTCATGATTGGTCCATTTCTAGGGGTAGGTGGACATTCGTCTTTCTTGGCTTTAAATAGGGATTGAAATTGTTTAAAGCAACACAGGAGCAATTATTGGCTCTTTTTCAAGGCAGCTGTGGCCCTTTTCTGTGTTTCGAAAAGCAGATGTGATGCCCAGGTCCCTCTACATCGAGGCTGCCTTAGCTGTGTTTGCTTGGGAGTCTTTAGAAAAGTTATCCTTTAAATCCCCAATAGGGACATTAATTTGTCACAGATCCTTGTAATCATTTTCTATTCAATTGAAGGAGGAGGAAGAGGAGGAGAAAGTGTAATGGGAGCAGGAGCAGGAAAAAAAGAAAAAGAGAAAGAGGAGGGTAAAAAGGAAGAGGAAGAGGAAAGAGGAGGGGAAGGAAGAAGACGAGAAGGGGAGGCAGAAGAAGATGGACTAGAAGGTTTAGGAGATAGATATCCCAAAGTATCTCAATGGCAAAGTCCTCAAGAAAAATCAGGGTACCTTTAAGGCTAGAGTAAGGAAGAGCTGTTTTCACCAAGGAGAGATGTTATGCCAAGCTGCCCTGAAAAGAAGAAAATGACATCCTTTAGAAGAATCAGCCATATATGAAACACTACTGATTTCTCTGTGATTTGACCAGTTTCGGCATACAGATGTGGTTACCCACATGACTGTTGTATTCCTCAACCTGACTCATCTGTCTGCCACCACACGGCTAGGTGTGAAAATACTGCCTGGGCCTGAGGCTACTGGTCCAGCAGTGAGTGGTGGCATCCTATAAACACCATCAGAGGGCAGACAGACCAATTCACAAAGGCAGTGTCTCAGACCTCCCAATCAGTCTCACTCGCAAGCCCACATACATTCTTTTGGAACTTTCAAAATACTTCCTTTCAATTTTTTTATGCCTTCTTTCCCTAATACTTATGTGGCTCCCTATGAAGTTTCAGAGTTTATCTATCAAGGTAGCGAAAGGTATTAAAAAGGAGGAAAGGTGATCACTGATGAAATCATAAGAATGTAAGCTCAGTGAAGGCAAAGATTTTGTCCATTTTGGTAACTGCTCAGTTCTTATTGCCTAGAAAAATCTCTGACACTCTGTAGACCTTTGATAAATGTATGTTTAATGAATGAATAAATGGATAAATGAACAAATGTTGGCAGTAAGAACACCACTCCTGACTCTGAAGGCTGTTCCTTCTATGAAAACTGATGTGCGAATTCAGCAACACATCAAAAAAATAATCCATCACGACCAAGTGGGCTTTATTCCAGGGATGCAAGGCTGGTTCAACATTCGCAAATCTATAAATGCAATGCAGGCTGTTCCCTGCAGCTTTTCCCTCCCCAGGGCATCAGTTCATCAGCCACCCAAGTCCTGGGAGAGTGGAGGCTGTGTGTTTCCTAGCATAAAGCGTCTCATTCCTGGGCACTCTCCTTCTCAGAGGAGGAGACCAGAATGTCCTCTTAGGGGCCACTCACTGGGACATGGGCTGAGCCCCCTGAGGTGTGAGAGCTCTGAGCATCTCAGGTTTCTTGCCAGCTGGGTGACTTATGAGAACAACTCCAGAACAGATCTATTCTTGGGTATGTAGACAGGTATCAGCCTCTTGGAATGATATGGGAGGTACAGCATTTAAATAAAATACATTAGGAATCCCTGACAATGAAGAGTAAAAAACACAAACTCAATTTAAAAAATACATAGGACCTTTAAAAAAATTACAGTAAAAGAAATGCACATGGCTGGGCGCGGTGGCTCACGCCTGTAATCCTAGCACTCTGGGAGGCCGAGGCAGGCAGATCAGGAGTTCGAAACCAGCCTGAGCAACAGCGAGACCCCATCTCTACTAAAAATACAAAGAAATTAATTGGCCAACTAAAAATATATAGAAAACAAAATTAGCTGGGTGTGGTGGTGCCTGCCTGTAGGCCTAGCTACTTGGGAGGCTGAGGCAGGAGGATCGCTTGAGCCCAGGAGTTGGAGGTTGCTGTGAGCTAGGCTGACACCACGGCACTCTAGCCCAGGCAACAGAGTGAGACTCT